>JAXIVJ010004459.1:25000-70000 GCA_036785665.1 Chirona hameri | reverse complement strand
ACAATCTAAGCAACTTTTACTAGGGGAAGTGTAACGGGTTTTCGCTTCTGCATGGTTCTGCCATTTTGTGTAGCATTGCAACATTTTTTGAATTTTTTGAAAACTCTTTCTCTGGTTAATTTTGGGCCGCTGAATGGAATGACATAAATTTTGAGGCTCTCTGGCTTAATCTGCAACAATTAGAACTGCTTGCAACAATTGTCAACAATTTGCAACATTATTAAAATTTTGTTCACGGGGTTTTCTTGAGTCAGGAGTCGAAATATGGCATTTTCAGAATGTTATATCCCCGTGTTTTCGAGATAATACTAAATTTTGTGGTTAAAATGCAGAATCGAGCTCAACCTATACATACATTTTTATTTTGGAGGCAGGTCAATCATCGGCGAGCACATAGGTCGCTGCACGGTTAGGGTGGGGGTGGTGAAATTTAGCGAGTTAATCGGGAATTGGTCCGGTGGAATAAGGTCCGGGTTTCCTTGTCCGTGAGCCGGCACCAATGGCCCTCTGGCTCCTCCTTACATAATTTCACCAACGGCTTGTCTCTCAGATTATCACACCGTGAGTTCTGTGATCGGTTCCATGTATATTCTGCATACCCAGTGAAACGCTACGCTGAGGACGAACTCCCACTGGAACTAACACATTCATACATCCTTTCACTCAGACTCTCCCCAGACATTCACTCAATCATCAATATCTTTCATACTTTGCAGTAAACTGTCAGGTTCGTCTTCCTGACCCCTCCCTCTTTTCCTATCCCCACCAGTGGTGCGTAGTGTTACACAGGGAACGCACCAGGGTAACAGCAGGTTCACTGAGCGAATTTCGTCTCCGATGTACTCAGCTCTTCACTATGGATAACTTTCCACTCTAACTATTAAATCCACCAAATGAAAATATGAATAACCTCACACATGCTTCTCTGTCTGGGTCCATTCCTGCCGCACACTGCTGCTGGGATCCACGACTTACTGCGGTTTCCGTGGTGCCCCAATCGCCAATCCACGCCACCTCAGCACCCTGACTCCTCCTACGGCATTTATCTGAGGTGGATGGCCATTCCGGCCCACACGTCGCCACCCCAGCACCCTGACTCCTCCTACGGCATTTATCTGGGGCGGATGGCCATTCCGGCCCGCACACGTCGCCACCCCAGCACCCTGACTCCTCCTACGGCATTTATCTGGGGCGGATGGCCATTCCGGACCGCACACGTCACCACCTCAGCACCCTGACTCCTCCTACGGCATTTACCTGAGGCGGATGGCCATTCCGGCCCGCACACGTCACCACCTCAGCACCCTGACTCCTCCTACGGCATTTACCTGAGGCGGATGGCCATTCTGGCCCTCACACGTCGCCACCCCAGCACCCTGACTTCTCCTACGGCATTTATCTGGGGCGGATGGCCATTCCGGCCCGCACACGTCACCACCTCAGCACCCTGACTCCTCCTACGGCATTTACCTGAGGCGGATGGCCCTTCTGGCCCTCACACGTCGCCACCCCAGCACCCTGACTCCTCCTACGGCATTTATCTGGGGCGGATGGCCATTCCGGACCGCAACCGTCACCACCTCAGCACCCTGACTCCTCCTACGGCATTTACCTGAGGCGGATTGCCATTCTGGCCCTCCTGGTTTCCCAGAACCTGGCGTTACCGGACTCTTTCGAGTGCCCGCCAGTATTTCGCGACTTATGGCGCGCGATCCAGCTCACTTCTTGGCATCGCGGAATGGACCCAAAAAAACAAACAATCTCATCATCATCTAACTCCCATTCTCCTGGAAACACAACTTTCTCCTTCCGAACTAAATATTCCCACCGAAACCGGTTTATACATCCGAGACCTTTGCCATCTTTTGTTAAAAGGGTCTCCTCTTAGTTGAATTCCCATTCAACTCCACCCCCTTTCCCCCATCACCCGTTGTGCAGCAGACCGTGTCGGCAGGCATATTACGCACAGGGGCGCGGCTACGTATGGTCTAGGCCTCCTCACAATCTTGTCTATTATTTCCCACTGTCAGTTTACACCATGCTGTTATCGTCATACCTCCCTCGTGCGTTGTATCCTATTTGCCCCGGCTCCACGCGCACGGTTGTCTCTGGGCGTGCGTCTGCACGTTTGTATGTAGTGTACGTACAGTATGCATGCATGATTCCAAGTATGTGTATGTATGCCTGTATGCCTGTATGCCTGTATGCCTGTATGCCTGTATGCCTGTATGCCTGTATGCCTGTATGCCTGTATGCCTGTATGTCTGTATGCCTGTATGCCTGTATGCCTGTATGCCTGTATGCCTGTATGCCTGTATGCCTGTATGCCTGTATGCCTGTATGCCTGTATGCCTGTATGCCTGTATGCCTGTATGCCTGTATGCCTGTATGCCTGTATGCCTGTATGCCTGTATGCCTGTATGCCTGTATGCCTGTATGCCTGTATGCCTGTATGCCTGTATGCCTGTATGCCTGTATGCCTGTATGCCTGTATGCCTGTATGCCTGTATGCCTGTATGCCTGTATGCCTGCATGCCTGTATGCCTGTATGCCTGTATGCCTGTATGCCTGTATGCCTGTATGCCTGTATGCCTGTATGCCTGTATGCCTGTATGCCTGTATGCTTGTATGCTTGTATGCCTGTATGCCTGTATGCCTGTATGCCTGTATGCCTGTGTGCCTGTGTGCCTGTGTGCTTGTATGCCTGTGTGCCTGAATGCCTGTGTGCCTGAATGCCTGTATGCCTGTTTGCCTGTATGTATGTATGTATGTATGTATGTATGTATGTATGTATGTATGTATGTATGTATGTATGTATGTATGTATGTATGTATGTATGTATGTATGTATGTATGTATGTATGTATGTATGTATGTATGTATGTATGTATGTATGTATGTATGTATGTATGTATGTATGTATGTATTTATGTATGTATGTATGTATGTATGTATGTATGTATGTATGTATGTATGTATGTATGTATGTATGTATGTATGTATGTATGTATGTATGTATGTATGTATGTATGTATGTATGTATGTATGTATGTATGTATGTATGTATGTATGTATGTATGTATGTGTGTATTTATGTATGTATGTATGTATGTATGTATGTATGTATGTATGTATGTATGTATGTATGTATGTATGTATGTATGTATGTATGTATGTATGTATGTATGTATGTATGTATGTATGTATGTATGTATGTATGTATGTATGTATGTATGTATGTATGTATGTATGTATGTATGTATGTATGTATGTATGTATGTATGTATGTATGTATGTATGTATGTATGTATGTATGTATGTATGTATGTATGTATGTATGTATGTATGTATGTATGTATGTATGTATGTATGTATGTATGTATGTATGTATGTATGTATGTATGTATGTATGTATGTATGTATGTATGTATGTATGTATGTATGTATGTATGTATGTATGTATGTATGTATGTATGTATGTATGTATGTATGTATGTATGTATGTATGTATGTATGTATGTATGTATGTATGTATGTATGTATGTATGTATGTATGTATGTATGTATGTATGTATGTATGTATGTATGTATGTATGTATGTATGTATGTATGTATGTATGTATGTATGTATGTATGTATGTATGTATGTATGTATGTATGTATGTATGTATGTATGTATGTATGTATGTATGTATGTATGTATGTATGTATGTATGTATGTATGTATGTATGTATGTATGTATGTATGTATGTATGTATGTATGTATGTATGTATGTATGTATGTATGTATGTATGTATGTATGTATGTATGTATGTATGTATGTATGTATGTATGTATGTATGTATGTATGTATGTATGTATGTATGTATGTATGTATGTATGTATGTATGTATGTATGTATGTATGTATGTATGTATGTATGTATGTATGTATGTATGTATGTATGTATGTATGTATGTATGTATGTATGTATGTATGTATGTATGTATGTATGTATGTATGTATGTATGTATGTATGTATGTATGTATGTATGTATGTATGTATGTATGTATGTATGTATGTATGTATGTATGTATGTATGTATGTATGTATGTATGTATGTATGTATGTATGTATGTATGTATGTATGTATGTATGTATGTATGTATGTATGTATGTATGTATGTATGTATGTATGTATGTATGTATGTATGTATGTATGTATGTATGTATGTATGTATGTATGTATGTATGTATGTATGTATGTATGTATGTATGTATGTATGTATGTATGTATGTATGTATGTATGTATGTATGTATGTATGTATGTATGTATGTATGTATGTATGTATGTATGTATGTATGTATGTATGTATGTATGTATGTATGTATGTATGTATGTATGTATGTATGTATGTATGTATGTATGTATGTATGTATGTATGTATGTATGTATGTATGTATGTATGTATGTATGTATGTATGTATGTATGTATGTATGTATGTATGTATGTATGTATGTATGTATGTATGTATGTATGTATGTATGTATGTATGTATGTATGTATGTATGTATGTATGTATGTATGTATGTATGTATGTATGTATGTATGTATGTATGTATGTATGTATGTATGTATGTATGTATGTATGTATGTATGTATGTATGTATGTATGTATGTATGTATGTATGTATGTATGTATGTATGTATGTATGTATGTATGTATGTATGTATGTATGTATGTATGTATGTATGTATGTATGTATGTATGTATGTATGTATGTATGTATGTATGTATGTATGTATGTATGTATGTATGTATGTATGTATGTATGTATGTATGTATGTATGTATGTATGTATGTATGTATGTATGTATGTATGTATGTATGTATGTATGTATGTATGTATGTATGTATGTATGTATGTATGTATGTATGTATGTATGTATGTATGTATGTATGTATGTATGTATGTATGTATGTATGTATGTATGTATGTATGTATGTATGTATGTATGTATGTATGTATGTATGTATGTATGTATGTATGTATGTATGTATGTATGTATGTATGTATGTATGTATGTATGTGTGTGTGTGTGTGTGTGTGTATGTGTGTGTGTATGTATGTATGTATGTATGTATGTATGTATGTATGTATGTATGTATGTATGTATGTATGTATGTATGTATGTATGTATGCATGCATGCATGCATGCATGCATGCATGCATGCATGCATGCATGCATGCATGCATGCATGCATGTATGTATGTATGTATGTATGTATGTATGTATGTATGTATGTATGTATGTATGTATGTATGTATGTATGTATGTATGTATGTATGTATGTATGTATGTATGTATGTATGTATGTATGTATGTATGTATGTATGTATGTATGTATGTATGTATGTATGTATGTATGTATGTATGTATGTATGTATGTATGTATGTATGTATGTATGTATGTATGTATGTATGTATGTATGTATGTATGTATGTATGTATGTATGTATGTATGTATGTATGTATGTATGTATGTATGTATGTATGTATGTATGTATGTATGTATGTATGTATGTATGTATGTATGTATGTATGTATGTATGTATGTATGTATGTATGTATGTATGTATGTATGTATGTATGTATGTATGTATGTATGTATGTATGTATGTATGTATGTATGTATGTATGTATGTATGTATGTATGTATGTATGTATGTATGTATGTATGTATGTATGTATGTATGTATGTATGTATGTATGTATGTATGTATGTATGTATGTATGTATGTATGTATGTATGTATGTATGTATGTATGTATGTATGTATGTATGTATGTATGTATGTATGTATGTATGTATGTATGTATGTATGTATGTATGTATGTATGTATGTATGTATGTATGTATGTATGTATGTATGTATGTATGTATGTATGTATGTATGTATGTATGTATGTATGTATGTATGTATGTATGTATGTATGTATGTATGTATGTATGTATGTATGTATGTATGTATGTATGTATGTATGTATGTATGTATGTATGTATGTATGTATGTATGTATGTATGTATGTATGTATGTATGTATGTATGTATGTATGTATGTATGTATGTATGTATGTATGTATATATGTATTTATCTTATAACTGTTAGCGTGAAGAAGCGTCGCCAGCGTGATACCATTTGTAGTGTATTTGTGGAGTGTGTGTAGTTTATGCTGTGTAGTGTATATTGTGTAGTGTATATTGTGTAGTGTATATTGTGTAGGGTATATTGTGTAGTGTATATTGTGTAGTGTATATTGTGTAGTGTATTGTGTAGTGTGCATTGTGTAGTGTATTTTGTGACTATAGTGTACCACGGGTCGTGTTTCTGTAATTGGTAATCGGTACTCAGTACTCGGTACTCGATACTCAGTACTCAGTACTCAGTACTCAGTACTCGGCACTTGGTACTCGGTACTCGGCACTCGGCACTCGGCACCTGGTACTCGGTACTCGGCACTCGGTACTCGACACTCGGTACTCGGTACTCGTTACTCAGGAATGGGTACTCAGTAATCGGTACTCACTTCTCGGTACTCGGTACTCGGTTACTCGGTTATCGGTACTCGGTACTTGGTACGCGGTACTCGGTACTCGGCACTTGGTACTCGGTACTCGGTACTCGGTACTTGGTACTCGGTACACGGTACTAGGTACTCGGTAATCGGTACACGTTACTCGGTACTCGGTACTCGGTACACGGTACTCGGTACTCGGTACACGGTACTCGGTACTCGGTACTCGGTACTCGGTACTCGGTACTCGGTACACGGTACTCGGTACTCGGTACTCGGTACTCGGTACTCGGTACTTGGTACACGGTACTCGGTACTCGGTACTCGATACTCGGTACTGGGTACTCGGCACTCGGTACTCGGTACGGACACCTGGTACTTGGTGCTCAGTACTTTTCTGTATGTACAACAACTGTCCCACCTGAGCGAAATCCACGGGTTTTCCCCTCGTTAGGCTAGCGTCTGACCGTCTGGCCGGACCCTCTCGTCCAGGGGAGGGGGTTCATGACGTCATGTGTTTTGGGATCGGGCGCGTGGGGTCAGTGTCCCAGCGGCCGGTAGCGGTGATCGGTGACGCTGGCCGTGTGGACACTTGTGCGAATTTTTCATGACAGCGATTTTATTCTGGCGTTAATTTTTAACAGCGAGATGAAGAGGGACGAAATTGTACATGACCGTGATTTGTATCATACCGCCATATCTTTCCATAGAGCAAACAAACATCCCATAATTTCGCGCTTGTTAAGGAGACAGTTAACTGCCAGAATCGTAAACATTCCAACACAGCCTTCCTCACTTTCCTTTTCCTTGGGAAATATTTACTTTACTCAGTTAGCTTTGAACTTAATGAAAATAACGTTGCTTAACAAAATTAAATTAAAAGTCTTGCAATTATCGGCGGCTTAGGGCTGTGTGGAAACAATATTAGCACATACTCGACAATTCGTCAATAAGACCTGTTTATCAAAATCCTCACGACACAATCCCTAAATGATCTGTTTGTATATGCCGAAACGTTGAAATGATGACCCTGTCATCAACCGATCCTGACATCAAAGATTGCGTAAAAAGGCTTACAGATTAAATTGCAAATTAACCACAGTGAAGTTAATTTGACCGGATTTGAAAATGTTACCAATCAGACCAAATAATCAACCGAACCGGATAATTCAATGGCAAGATTAAGAAAAAATATCGGTCACCCTGTCTGCTGGCAATCGGGTTAGCCATTCCTGAAAATTTTCAGTACGGGTATTTCACATAATTATCACATCACTCGGGTTTTACCAGAAACAGTTGGCCTTCAATATATCAGTAAACATTGTTCACCAAAATAAACATTAAACCTCGGAACCTTGAATTGAGTATTTCATCACATCTAGCCGCAAAAATTGCATTACCCTGCCTTGGAAGCATTGAAGTCATATCATCGCTTGTCCCTACATATATATTTGTACGTTAACATTACTAATTATATTACGTGACTTCCCCTCAAGCTAGCGCTTCATCTCATTGATATTCCTTCCTCAATCCATCTTTCAGTCACATTCCGAATTAGAGTACTAGGTAATTCACACAAGGCTATATTTACAGAAAATTGTGCACCGATAGTTCAAGTTAATTGTCTCGTGAATACAATATCATTCGTCTTATAGGCAGCAGTTCGAATAGAGTCAACAAAATTCAGCCAGTCACATCAGTCACATCAGTTCGAACAGTCAACCAGTCAAATAAATCCCATCGGCGACCACCACCAGCATTGGCACAAGCTCCATAATCGGTTGCATTTAAACCACGAGAGTTATAAAAGACGCAAACATAAACGTCCAAACCATATCAGAGTTTTGATTTACGTTAGAAGTTATAACTAGTCAGGCAATCAATATATGATAATTTTTCAACCATACACATACTCGCGTAGGCATAATTAAGAATATCGTGACTACATGACCAAACAAATGCCCAAATAGCAAGGGAGTTCAATGAGAGAAGAACAAAACGACGAAGAAGAAAAAAACCGGCCGAAACACTGTGCAAATTAAATTTGTATGGTGTTCAGATGCACAACAAATTAACTGACCATGGATTATAAGGAGGGTATAAGGATTGTACAGACTTTCCGACCTTACTTGATGTGAAATGCGGCTACTTTCTCCAGTATGAAATTTATAGAACTAAACAACAGCAAATCTTGAAGGCTGACTTGTGATGGTCCTTGACGCGGCTTCTCTGAGACTAAGGCTCGCGGCGAGGAGCCGCGGCCCCAGCCTGCTTCCGTCCCTACTCACTGCCCCATCTTGTCTCCTTTGAGACTGAGGCTCGCGGCGAGGAGCCGCGGCCCCAGCCTGCTTCCGTCCCTGCTCACTGCCGAACTCTGTTCCTCTGAAACTTACTTGGACTGTTTGGAGGCCTGGGCGCACTATCGGCAATTTGAAGATCGGTCCCGTCCTTGCTGCTCTGCTGTTCGATCTGCCGACCCTTCACCCCTCTTGCAGGCCCTTTTATCAACTTTTTGCTTGAAAAATCAGGTCAGTTGCCAGATTGGCGCCTTGCTGCCGTGATTTTTTCTCCACTCGGTTTTAATTTTCGATTCCCTTTTGCTGTCCTGTCATTAGTCCTTCTCACCCGGCTGCAACGGCCTGTGGATGCCTGCGGTGGCCGGAACTGCTGTCTACAACGGCCCAGAGGCGGAGCTTGCTGCCGTGATCTGGGTCAGGATCCTGTGGTATATGGGACAAATCTGATATATCTTTCCGTGGTATATGGGACAAATCTGAATATGAGCGGCCCAACCCGACCCGGCCCGTGGCGACGCTTTTGACAAGCTATTATCTCTGCAACCGCACGTCCGATTGACAAGCGGGCTTCTTTGCTGAGTAGCCCCATTCAACCTACTCTGTTTGAGACCAGTGCCGACTCACGTGGGTGACTGCCACTGCGCGTGGCGCGTGCCTCGTGGGGGGTGTTGGAAGGAGTTTCCTCGCAATAATTCCGCAACGTCTGAGCCGATTGTGTTCAAATTTGGTGTGTGGTTAGGGACCCCTCAGCCGCCACTTTCCCACAAGTTATTGGCGGGGTACCTCTGCACTTGCGCACGTGCACACCTCTAATCTATATCTCAGGAACGGCTGAGCCGATTGTGTTCAAATGTGGTGTGTGGTTAGGGACCTCTGATCCGCCAGTTTCCCATAAATCAGGAGTGGGTGCATCTGCACGTGCACACGTGCACATCCCTCTTATGTATCTCAGGAACGGCTGAGCCGATTGTTTTCTAATTTGATGTGTAGAAAGGGACCTCTCAGCCGCCGCCTTTCCACAAGTTAGGGATGGGCTGACTTTGCACGTGCGCCCGTGCACACCTCTATTCTATATCTCTGGAACGGCTGAGCTGATTGTGTTCAAATTTGGTGTGTGGTTAGGGACCTCTCAGCCCCCATATTTCCACAAGTCAAAGGTGGGTGTCTCCGCACGTGCGCACGTGCGCACGTGCCCACCTTTTTTTTGTATCTCAGAAACTACTTGCCCGATCGAGTTGAAATTCCCCATACAGTTCCTTCGCGCTCGCTCGTTCATCGCCAACTACTGCGCCTTACTGGTTTTAAATCAGCTATCAATGCATAAGCAGGAGAAATCCGATGAGATTTCAAAATTGTGCGATAATTTTTGGAATTTCCCCCAAACCACCTGTGCCCCCCCCCCCCCCTCCCTTCCCCCAAACCACCGATCTGGATACGCCAATATCACTTGCTGCTTTCCTGGGTGCTACAAATTAGTTTTGGACAATTGATGTTTTGCCTATTTCATGTAATGGAATCAAGGCATCATTAAATATTCCACAAATAATATAGAAAACACCATTATTATTTTTGGTTCTGGACAAATGAGAGCAATGCTAGTATTACCTTCTAAGATATTGGAGCCATAGGGCCTGGATGCCTAGGATCTTGACACGTC
This sequence comes from Chirona hameri, assembly GCA_036785665.1. Taxonomy (NCBI): domain Eukaryota; kingdom Metazoa; phylum Arthropoda; class Thecostraca; order Balanomorpha; family Balanidae; genus Chirona; species Chirona hameri. The sequence continues at coordinate 59,484 of JAXIVJ010004459.1, read as the reverse complement.
TGGAGCAATGAGATGTACAGTCGGTCTCATAATGATCTTCCCTAGCTCTGGGTCTCCCACGTTAGGCAAAACGATAGCTGGCTGAATCCCGCACCGAGGCGGGGCCGGACCGGTTTGACAGCTAGCCCGGTGCCGGCCGATACTTGGCGGAATCTGCACCGCTCCATCCTGGTCTGACCCACACAGGCCGATCGGGGAATAGCAATGCGCATGTGTGGCGAGGCTGTGTGGCGGACCGTGGTTGGAAATATACTCAGACCTAGAATGTCAAGTTAGCGACGATGTCTGTGATGACCAGTTTTAAGAAAACCATAGGTCTGTGAAACATCGCGAAGTGTCCAATTGATATAACACTGCACGGGCTATACTTTAAGACGAATATTTGTATCTCAAGTTGACCGATACCGTCGTCACAGATGTCGTCTCGGAAATGGCTGTCCGTCGTGTCGCTTGCGACGATAGAGAAATTTGCATTGCGCCAAAAAATAAAGTGTCGATATTTTTACCTGATCTCAAGGTCAATGTCAAATGTAAACACGTAGCCAGTCAGATGCTCTATCAGCTACACACCTGGCGATGCTTCATAGACCTAAGGTTTTACATACTGTCGTCGCAGATATCGTCTCTGACTTAATGGATATAAACCCGCCCGGGTGTGTTTGTGGAGCGTGCAGGACGGAGCGGCGTGATGCGAACATATCAGTGCGAAGCCCACTGCATTTGTCTGCTTTTTCGTGTAGAATCATCAGGTGGACGTTTGCATTCGTAATTTCGGGGTTCTGCATTGCACATGACACGTGGCATGATTAATAAAAAATACACGTAAAAGCGCCTGGTGCCAGCGCGGTTCGGAACCGCGACCAATCTACAAATACGCTAGGAGCAGACAGCTATACCGACTGAGCTATTTGGGCTCATGTGACGAGCACTGTTATTCAGTCTCCAATATTGGACCTCTGCCAGCTCAGGACAGGCGACCTCTTGACCCTCGAGACAGACGGCCCTGACCATCACCCGTGTCGCGGCGCATTCCATTCCGACAACGCCCCGCACTCCCTCCCTCCCTCCCCCTCCCCAGATCACACACCTGCCAGACAGCCACAATGGGTACCAACCTACGGTGGGGAAACTACCGTGTTTGTGCCTATCGCGACCGTAGCGCCACGTGGTGGCATGGGAAGATCATTATGGCGTCAGGTCCGCCATCGATATGGCGGACCTGACGGTATCACCATATCGATGATGAGAATGACGTTCCGGGTTGTGGGCCCGCACATATTACATGTTATTAACAGCTGTATCGCAAACTGTGCACTACCCCCAGCCTGGAGAACGGCCACGGTAATCCCACTGCACAAGGGAGGGGATGCCACCGATCCCAATAATTACCGGCCCGTCTCGATACTGTCGGTCGTAGAGAAGCTTTGCGAGCGTGTGGTGTGCACCCAACTAATGGAATACCTGCTTAGTCATAGTATTCTATGTGATGAACAGTATGGTTTCCGCCCCGGCCAATCCACGGAGGCGGCCCTGCTCGATGCTGTCACGTATGTCACTAACAATATTGACGGAGGACGCGTGACGTCACTTGTCACTGCAGACACATCCAAAGCTTTTGACAGCGTCGAGCATGACCGTCTCCTGGAGAAGCTGGGGTGGTACGGGATCGACCAGCGCTGTTTCCGTGCTTGGTTCAGCGGGAGAACCCAGACCATCAGAGGCGGATCATCACGTGAGCTGCCAGTGACACATGGGGTCGTACAGGGCTCCATACTGGGCCCGGTACTATTCCTCCTGTTCACCAATGACTTGCCTCAGCACATTCCGCATGGCAAGATGGTGATGTATGCGGATGATGTCCAGTTCTTGGAATCTGATTTCCCTGGCAACTTTCATGATTTAAAAACGCGCATCGAAATCAATCTAGCTATCGCGATGAGATGGTATACTCAGAACAGGCTAAAGATAAACCCGTCAAAAACTGAAATGATTATCCTCAAATCACGACGACAGAACAGTCCGGAATTCTCTGTTCTCATCGGTGATTCCGAAATCACTCCAGCTCCGTTTGTCAGGATATTGGGCGTCACCATAGATGCATCGTTAGCGTGGGAAAAACACATATCGACTGTCGTGCAGCGGTGCTACTGCACGCTTATCGCTCTGGCCAGGATGCAGCGCCGTATACCGCGCGATGTGAAGAAGCTGCTGGTGGAGGCACTAGTATTCCCCTATATACGCTACTGTTTGGCTGTGTGGGGCGGATGCACGTCTACCCAACTAAAACGCATTCAGAAGTGTGTCAACTTCGGTGCCCGAATTGTTATGGACCTTGCGTACCGAGATCGAGTATCAGCGGCCCTAAAAGAGCTCTGTTGGCTCAGAATAGAAACGCTTATAGCCGAGCACGACTTGCATATTATGTACAAGCTCATCCATGACGCAGACGCACCAGTGTCAATCCGCCGACTCCTGGCCGACCGCTCCGAGGTATCTTGTCGCACCACTCGAGCGACACAAAACCGAGAGCTGGAAGTTGCCCGAGTCAGAACGGAGTTTGCGCGGCGCTCCTTTCTGTGTCGTGCGACGCGGGCATGGAATCAGCTGCCGATGACTGTCAGGTGTTCTCCAAGTTTTATAATTTTTAAAGCGAACGTAGGTGAAGTCATGTAATTTAACTTTGAAATGAGTATGATATGCGATGAGTATGTTTTAATGCAGTGTTTTTACTGAGCGTGGATTACTGAATGACGTGGATTACTGAAAAACCATGCAATGGATGTATCCGAAATATATGATGATGATGATGATGATGATTATGAGACCGACTGTACAGGGACCCGCAGTTGCTATGGTACACACAAAGCTTGTCTTCTCCTCTAGCATATGATTGTCTGCGAATTAAGAAACAACAATACATGCATTTAAACTGTATTACTAAGAGCTTCAAAATGATATTTTGATGCATTGGCTCACCATTCTATTGGCTGATTTTAAGCAAAAATACATTTTTAGCCCTTTGCGTAGAAAAATGGATTTGTGCTTAAAATCAGCCAATAGATAAGGACATGGGTGAGCCAATGCATCAATATGTCATTTTGAAGCTCTCAGTAATGTGGTTTGAATGCATTTATTGTTTTTTTTCTTCTTAATATGCAGTCAAACACACGCAAGAGGAGAAGATAAGCCGGACCATAGTGTGTACCATAGCAACTCAACTGCAGGTCCCTGTACCAACTAAGACTGCTATTATCTTTCTTTGAAAGTACATTTACATGAAACAGGAGCACCTGGCAAGTACAACCAGGATGCTGGCAAATGTCACAAAAGGGCAGAAATGAATTACAATTTACATAAATTGTATAACCGGAGATACCTACCTGGTGGTGGTGGTATTCTTGTCGCTGGCGCAACCCAGTGGTCGCAAATGGCATGTTTCCTAGATGGAGGCAGTTTCTTTTCACACTCCACGCCATGGTGGCCAAATTCAGATATTTAGGGGAATGGAGGAATGATTAAATTGTTTGTTTTATCAAAAATGATAAGACGAAGGAGGTCTCCGGGTCTAAAACCATTCAAATTAGGTAAGAATTTCCATGTTTTTAGCTGGACACCTCCCATTCCATGATATCACATCTGGCAACATGCCATAATTTTGTCATCCCCCTCCCCTCCCCCAACTCACTGAATTTGGACACTATACTCCACCCACTTCAATTTACTATTAGACTTACACTGACACTTTCCGACAGCCTTCTTAACTGTTTTCCCCATGCATGTCAATGTCAAGGTTTTTGGCTCAATATCAATATCCAGCCACACGATACCGCTTCAGCTGGAAGCAGTCAACTAAGGCCTTGGTCAACACCTGTAAACGTACTTGAATCGCGTCGTTACTTGCACAAACAGCGCCATAATTGTTGCTGTCTCACCTGACTCACCGACCTGACAGCGCCGCGAATGGGGCTAGTCATGGGGCAGCCGCGATGTCGCCGTGTTTTCCAGCTGTAAATCTTGGCTTGAGGAACGCTACCACTAAATCAAAACACACTATTTTTGACAGTGTATGCATGATATTTTACGCTGATATTCTAATGCTGATCCAATTTGAAGATGACTGAGATCCTGCCATGTTTTTGCACTCTTCATATCTTTAGTTTGAGATGCGTAGTTATCTTCAGCAGCGTTTTGCTAACTCACGGTACGGCGGTACACAATCAACTTACACCGACGTGCGTTGGCGCGTCGGAACATTTTTTCACCTCTGGCTGCTCGGTTGATTGTTGACTTTGTCAGACAGTTATTCAGTCGGTCAGTTAGTAATATGTCTGTCCTGTCATGTCATGTCCTGTCCTGTCATGTCATGTCCTGTCCTGTCATGTCATGTCCTGTCCTGCCATGTCATGTCATGCCATGTCATGGTCGTCCTGTTCTGTCGTGACTGTCCATGGAGATTAGCTGCATGCGAACGCAGAGGATCTTCAGTATAGCAGTGTATGTCTATCTGTCTGTGTGCAGAGGTGCTGTTCAGCGGCGAGACGCTGCCTCGGGAGGCGCTGCCGCGGTCGCACTCGTTCATCTGTCAACACTGCGGCCTGATGGGCTTCACTAAGACATCGCTGGCCGACCACGTCAGCACTCAGCACGTCACCCAGGTGGTAAGTCACACGGGGACAGCCAGGCGGCAACTCAACCGACTTCTACTACTCGATTCGCGCGGGCGCTATTAAAGGAAATAGTTCACCTTCGGAAATTTTTCAGAACACGAATTTATTATATTTTTTAATACAGTTTCTTTTTTTCTTTTCAAAAATGGTCCTACATCGCGCCAACTCAGGACAGAAAGTCGTAAATTATTAATGTTGTGGTGTGCGTTATTGGTCTGCGCATGCTCTATGCAGTGCTGGCACTCTCAGACGGTACGGTATATCATATATGCGCCGCATTCCTTCGCCAAAAAGTCAAATATCTTCGGCTGGAGTCTTTTCAGCCAAGAAAGGTTGCAGATGAGGATTTCTCAACACGGGCTACAAAACTGCTATTTCAGTTCAAAATCCCATGTTAAAGGTGAACTATTTCCTTTAAGCGCGGCGGGCGGACCCCCTGGGCGAGCCGCGCTCGAAGCCTGAACAACAAACTTGTAGTCCACGAGGCAGCTCTTTAATTCCCTTTGCATATAAGCAAAAGTAGGTGTATATGGGGGTATGAATGTATGTAGGTATGCAAGTGTATGCAAGTGTGTAGCGTTGCTCGTGAGCCAGAAATGATTTGTGCTATGTTAATGTTTAGTCCTGTGGCGTGCGGGCCGGTGCCGGCCATGCAGGCAGTGCGGGTGTGATGGTGCCGCAGGGCTCGGTAGTGTGCCGCGTTGCGCGCGGACGCGCTGCTGTGCTACTTCATCGGATTGTTGTGAGTGTAAATGTGTGGGTTTAATCACAATTATGCGCAACAAAAAGTATGGACGATGCCCAAACCAAATTACAAAGCAATATGTATATTTTTGACTAACGTATAGCTCCCTAAGTATGATAGGTCTGGATTTTTTATTCGACATTTCCAAATATGCGGCAGGACGAACCTTTGCCTTTGCGAACCCTTTAAATCCATCCACTTTTGGGTGATGAATCCCTCTACGATCACTCGTATTGATTCAATATAATTACTTAACTCGCGCCCCGCTGAGGGAGTCAGAATCTGTCCCCTTCCCGAATGTTCTCAATAACTTAGAAACTGTTTGAGAGATCAACGCCAAACTTTGTGCTGTTTATGCTACATCAATTTTATGTATTCTTTTGAAAAGTTCATGAGGTCGGTCTAGCACTTTGGGAGATAATAACAATTTAGTGATGCCATGTCACGCCGTTTTTGGTGAAATAACGATAAATGTTTGCAAATTAGGATAAATCGGGTTTTGAAGCAAATTGCAAATACAAAGCGCCAAAGGAAAGGAAATTACATTTTCTGGAAAATGTGGCTATCGGATTTTATAAATTTTGAGTTTCTGCCCCAAATAATATAAAACCAATTTGGGGGAAGTTCCACAATATCAAAATTTTCAAAAGTATTAAAATAACGGAATACATCTTTGAGGACCATGCGTAGAAAACGCCCAAGTCTAATTTCAAACAAACTGGTCATATTTAATTAACTTATGACTCCCCACGTATGACTAATTTGCCAATTTCGCATACCTATGTTTTATATGCGTCTTATTGCGAACTTTCAATTGCCGCCTTGCGCGTCTCGCTGCGATTATTAGTCACAATGCAACGAGTAGGGGCAGAATCTGCCCCCTCCCCCACCATGTGTTCGGCTGAAGACCCCAGCGGAGCGCGGGTTAGCAGTTGTCAGAAACACTGAATTCACAACCCTGAATTGCCATGACCTATTTTGGATACTTGTACTTGATAAATGGATTCCATTTGGTTTCAAACAAATACTATGACATTTTTGCCCTATGTTAAAATAAATCCTTTCTTTCTATTTGCAGGGCTAACTTTAACATTCCCAATTTTCTACTTATACGAATATTTTTGCCACATCAGGTACATTTCGCCAAACAATGACTGAATCTGTGGATCGGATAGTTAGCGCTATATGTACTAAAATTATGCCGTCATCCTTCGTTAAAGTTCGTTCTTACCCTAGGGTATACCCAATGCAGCGAGGTTTCTGCTATGCACACCAATATAGGTACAGACTGAATGGCCATGCAATGTTACCTTTACATATTTCACACCATCATGACATGCCCCATAAAAATGTTTTTTCTTGTTTTTTTTTCTCACCACCTATACAGATCGAACGGGTGGCACCACAGGTCCCATACTTGCAGGTCACGTACATTTGTACCCGACTTAGCTTTGTGACCCCAAAGAGTTCAAGCTGCATACGTAGGGGGTAAAATGCACCACTTGGCACCCCTCATACTCCCTAGGTAGAAAAGTATCAAAACTGTTTTCTGGAATCTGATTTAAGAACCCCTTTCGTCTTCTTTTATTTTGATTTCTTAAATTTTACCAAAAAACACATGGAAATCGGTCAAAATTGCACAAAACTAAAATCACCGCGTCAATTTTCACGTAAATGCGTATTCAAAGCTTGCGGCACTGTAGGGGGCACCCTGACATTCCGGGTTGTTCTTTCCTTTAGTTTAATTTCGATCTCTGAAATGTTTCTTGAAAAAAAAAAAAAAAATGGGTCAAAATTGCAAAAAAAGAAAATCACGGCCTAAATTTTCACGAATCCCAGTCCGGTAACTGTCAGGAAACACACATTTCCATGTTGTTTGCTTTTCATGGCCACGTGAAGCATCTTTGGTAATTTTCCATTGGAAATCGGTTCGAAATTGACCAAATTACAGTATTGACTAAATTACGGTATTGACCAAATTACGGAATTATCGTACGATTTTGACCCCAAGGCAATGCCCCGATAGCATTGCCGGCCTCTAGTTCTACATTACGACCAAAGCATACATTCGTATAATACGAATATTACTGGACACGCCGCCACTGGCTCCCAGTGGAGTCAAGTTGTACGAGACGAAGGTTAGGTGACTGAGGCATAATTTTGTCCTCCAAATAAACTATGCTACCATTGACTGTGCCTCACTTATTAACCCTATTTGTAACAGGCTCCTGGCTACCCCTATTTGTAACAGGGGGGGGGGGCGGATTCCGCCCCCCCCCCCCCCCCCGAGATCTCGAGATATACTTGTCTGATTTTCAAAAATGAAACGGCGTTTGGTTGCCCTCAACACGATCTACATTTATAAATAATAGCAAAAATATAAATTTGGGATAGGGGGGCAACAGGGGGGCAAAAACTACAAATTTTAGTGGTATTTTTGATCCAACATAGCTTTCATGTTTATCGACCGATTTTAACACAACTAATAGGAATCGATAGAGATTGAATCGGAAATTGATATATGATGGTGACGTTTGAAAATTCAAAAATCATAGGCGTGTGCAGGCCACTCAATATGGGGGTGAAGTAAATGCGTAATAAAACCATTTTTTATGTGTTTTTTTAATAAATGAAATGGTATGTGATTGAGACATTAGAAAAAACAGTTATAAATCATATTTTTTGCCATAGGCGGCACCAGGTTAGTGAAAAAGGGGGGGGGGTAAAATTGGAGAAAATATTAACCGCAGACAAGTTGCTACCCAGCACTATAAATATGTTACTGATCATAGATAGTTCCTTTTTGCATGTTGGACTTCATCATAGGCGTATCCAGGATCCAAAATAGGGCGGCGCAAGACCTTTTGATAAGTATATTATCCGCTATTATGATACTAACTAGTCAACAGTGACTGTTTCACTTACAACTTCAATTAACATTGCTTACCCCCCTTTTACCCTACCTGGACTCGCCTATTATCTTATAAACGTTCGTAGAGTAGCCTGTGGTGCGTGTTTCATCCGAAAACTGCAGTATGTTATGTCATTGTACGCCCATGCCTCTTAGTTTCCTTGCAATAATATGACTCCCTTTCTTCCATTCCTGAACGCGCCTCTGCAAAAAATGACTTTATTCCCTTTTCTGGTCTCATATGTGCATATATTATTATAAGCTAAACGTATATTGCGCCGTTATCGCTGGCATATCGTCATCACCATGCCAGTCATCCCCCTTTTCATGTTCCTGAACACGCCCCTGAAACTCTATATGTAATAAATTATGCAAATAATGGAAGCAGAAGCTATCTTTTACATCTTGATAGCTATAAATGCCCCTTGCATTGCTCTATTGGCTTCCCGCCAAGCATTGAATACTTCCTGGAACCCCCCCCCCCTTTTTCTAGCCCCTGAAACCGCCTCTGCCATGCAATTTTGTATGATATTTCATTAACATCATCTAATTTGCACTTGTTGCAATCACGGTAAGCCGATGTAACTCCTTCATACTTGATGCAGTTAGGAAGAAACCGGAAGATCGCATTTCCGTATTTTCGTCAAATGTCGCCTCCGGACCCACCCAAAACTGTGCCCTGGAACCGCCTCTGTTCAAATTAAGAACTCAAAATTTTGACTCCAAATGCGGAGTTCAATTCTATGAAAAGTTTTAAAATTTCATGGGCCTGCTCCCAGCCGTTCTGGAGATATCTGCGACAAACATGAGGGGGGCGGAATCCGCCCCCTCCCCCTGTTACAAATAGGGTTTTAAAGGATTTTTGAAAGTTGGAGATATAAATCATGCCTGAGAGTCATTGTGACACATTTTACGTTTTGTGTTCGTGTTCGTGACAGTCGTGACACTTTTTGCACCTCTGTGTACAACAAATATCAGTAGACAATGCAATGTCACATGGTTCTGGAGTACAATTATTCAGACACCTCCATCTTCATGTGTAGCCATTGGGGATCCAGAACGGTGGCTGGGGAGGGGGGGACCACGAGTCAAAAATTGTCACACAATTCAGAAAACTCATCGGATATCGCTTGCTTATGCAATGTGCATTGATAGCTGATTTAAAACAAACTTTCCTTAGCAAAGGTTGCTTAGATTGTCTTCTATATCAGGAAATATCAACATTTTGTGCCGTTTTCAGGCGTTTTTTGGGGGTGGGGGCATGGCCGCTATCCCCCCCCCCCGCCCCCTTGATCCGCTAGTGTGTGTAGCACTCATTGTAACGATCACAAAATGTGTTGTGTTGACAAAATGTGTTGTGTTGACAAAATGTGCTGTGTGATGACACAATGTGCTGCGTGGTGACAAAATGTGTTGTATGTTTACAAAATGTGCCAGAGTGCCTATTTTTATCAATGTTGTTAGTCACCGAGGCGTGAGAAAATCCTTGTTTTAGAGTAATTGGACATAAGAGCACGAAAAATGGAAGTGACTTAGCCTGGCTCTTTGTCGGTGTCAGCCTCGAGGTTTTTTCACCCCTGCCGCCAGTGGTAAGGACACTGATTCAACACTGAGCACACAACCCTAGTGTGTTGTTTTCGTATGGCTGCAGAATGAATGTCACACAGGCGCAACATATGCAGAAATTCGGGCCACTAAGTACGAATAGCATTTCATTCTTAACAAATTCTACGCTTTCACAATTTACTTGAAAACTATAGAGGCTCGATCTTGATGGTAGCAGTACATTAACCCTAGCCCTACGTGGGGGGGGGGCTGACAGCCCCCCCCCCCTCCCCTGAGGTTTTTCTTGAATAACTTTTGACACATGACGTGCATCTTGCTGACATTTTTAGTAGCTGAGTTTCCAACAATTATACGTAGGCTGTAAACATTTATTTGAATTTGGTTAAGTATTGTGGGAGATAATAATGTTTTGATGACGTCATGTTGGTAAAAAAATAGAAATATTGGAAAAATCGTAGAAAACAGAGTTGTAAAGCAAATTGTAAACTCAATTCACCAAAGATACAAAATGGCATTTTATTGAACATGGTAATCTCAGATTTCAAAATTTAGGGTTTTTGACCCCTAAAATAAAAATAAAAACTATTTTTTTTGGGGGAAAATCCCCACAAAATCAAAATTTTCAAAGATATTGGAAAAAGCGGAATACATCTGAGAGAACTGAGTATGGACAATACTCATAACACATTTCAAAGCAATATCTCTATTATTGACTGAGTGATGGCTTCCTACGTGTAAGAAACTGATGACGTCATTTTTTTTAATACTTTTTTTGACATTTTCGGAAAAAAACGAACAAATAATTACCTTTTTTGGTATTTATGAGCAAAAACTGGTGTAGGAACATGCCTTTTTATTTACATTGATCAATTTCTAATTTTGAGGTTTTCTGAAGAGCAAAATCGCTGTTCTGGACGTGGTAAATCCGAGGTCCTTCACTTGACCTGGAAGGTCACCCGTTGACCTGAAACCCAAAAATCGCATACTGTTAGATTCCTCTCATGACAGGCACCATGCTGGTTCTTACCGCATTGCTTTAAGTTGCTTGGTTTGGAAGTTAACAGGGGGGCCTGTCAGCCCCCCCCCCCCCCCCCAGTAGGGCGAAGGTGAAAAAAGCTCCCGTAGGGCGAGGGTTAACCTGCCTGCGATCATGCTGATTCCGAGAATGTATGGGTTTTGGGTCCACCACCAAGGGCTTTCGAGTTTAGCGAGTTGGAACGGTTTGAATTTGCCCTTTATATAGGAGATATTAAGTCGGAAGCTTTTGAATGGATATATTTCTTAGGTCAGGACCCGGCATAAACAGTTTGATTACCGAGCGGAGTTCTTAGGTTTATTTCTTTACAGCTATTCGGTCGAAGTAAATGAAAACTTGCACACAAAAACTTCATCTCGTAAAACTCCGCCGGTGTTTCTTTTCAGCAAGCACAAAGTGTGTCTTAACAACAATTAGGGCAAATTTACGCCATAATATGACCGTTTTTCTGCTACCGAAATTCCATTTAAATTCCTGTCAACTTCCCTCAAGAAAAGTAAAAAATATCGTTCTGATTCCTTCCATTCTTCCATTGTACTGATACTTTTTAAAATACTTCTATGATATTGAAACCTGCAATATTTCCTTACAAAGTATATATTTATGTCTCCAAGACTGGGGGGATAATCCCCCCCAGCCTGACGACTAGGGGACGGTGTCTCCCCCCTCAAAGATAGTTGGGATTGCCTCTCCAAAGTGATTGATAGGTATTTTGAAAACATGTTTGTGATTTTCCAGGTCTATCCAGGGATATTAACTCACATTTCATCAGAATAATTCAAAATTGTGAAAAACATGGGACATTTTGGGATGATTCTGGATTTGTTGCCCCAATTATTTAGGGGAGAGTTATCATAATGCGCCCGCTTAACACGCGCCCTGGAGGGCCTCTGATAATTACACGCCCTGGAGGGGGGGGCGGATTTCGCCCCCCCCCCCCTATGATCTCGAAAACCACGCAACGTAGCGACAAGCGGGAAACGACGTTAGATAGCTCGAGACAAGCTCCTTCGAAAGTATTTCGTTTTTTTCAGGTCAATATTGAGGTCACCAGAGATCATCAAGGGTCAGATTTTCAAGTTTTCAAGACTTCGGTTCGAACACTCTCAAATATCTCGGGAACTATGATAGTTAGCAGCAAACGGAAAAAGCAATCGAAAGTCATTGAAAAATGCAATCGACATAGGTGTCCTCATATTTGAGCTCAGGTCAATAGTTTGGGCTCCAGAGTTCATCGAATGTCAAAAAGGTGATTTTGTTTTCAAAACTGTTTTCCCCAAATAACCTTTTACCTATTCAAGATAAAGCAATAATGTTTACGCCATCGCGTGTTTCTTGTCAAGGCGCTACGAATCATATTCATGGTGACCGGGTTAGGTCAACTGAGAAATCTGACCTCAGGTCAAGGTCAAGTGGTGACCCAAGTTGGTCATGTTGCATATTGGGCGACGTGTCTCGAAGAGACAAACATATTGGTACCGTTTTCTCTTCTCTATCTTCATTATGTCGATAGTTATTGATAAAACCGTGTTGGCGGTCACAAAATTTACCTGACCTTAGGTCACCGATATTAGAAATCCCAGACAAATAAATTGTTGGTATCTATGACCTTATGAAGTCCTCCAAGATTGAAACCGATCGGCGTAAAACTGTGGCTGTGGTACTACTGCAAACGTTTTGGAGTTGAGGTCATCACGTGACCTGGTCTGGTGACCTGACCTGAGATGACCTGAGGCCAAGAATTTTACATAATGCGAGAAGTTTATTTCTAACAGGTATACAAGAAACGGCGGCGCTGCGCGCCGCTGTTTTTGCGCTATCCTAGAAAAACCGGAGGGGTGGGCGGAGTTCACCCCCCCCCCCCTCCAGGGCGCGTGTTAAGCGAAAACTCGTCCTGAGTGAAAAGTGAAAGTCACATACATATAAATCAAGCTTTAACACAAACTTTGGACATTTTTCTACTAACTAGGCCCTTCATTAAACAATGAAAGCAGTCATGTTGCATTAATTTGAGTTTATGCAAACCCTTGCAAAGGGCGCATTTAGGCAGTGTGCCCTAATTGCGCCATGGACGGGCGTATTTAGGCGACCTGCCCTGCCAATGCACTTCTAATTATAATCCATCGTGGCCATACATACGGAATTAAACTGTTTGGTTATACATATTTTGTATGGGATTAATCCATGAAATGAAGGTATAGCCGACAAACAGATAAATGAAATTAAATCAGGAAATTTGTCAATTTTCGGTACGTTTCAGGTTTGGGGGAGTATTGTCCCAAAGGACCCCCTTGGGTCCTGCAATTTGGATTGCACGACATCTTTGGAGAAAGGCAATTTTTCCTAACACGCTGTCTTTTGTATATAGTGTTTTGTGTAATATTAATGTTGAGGCATGCCTTATGAAAATACAGAACACTTAGGCTTGTTCCACCTTCACCACAATTTACAACAGGGTGTTAAATATGCTTCTTCCGGATAAGAAAACAACAATTAACATTTTTGGTTCCACGTAAAGAACGTGACCTTTGCTTGTGGACAGTAGGCTGACAAATTATGAAATAATGCTGGGAATGAATAATATTGGTTCCAAAATGTAATGGAAATGGTACTTATTGAGATATCGGCGTGGGCGCATTTGGGAAACTTGGCGCAATATGGACACTCTCCCCTGAGAGTGTGATATGGACACTCTCCCCTGAGAGTGTGATATGGACACTCTCCCCTGAGAGTGTGATATGGATACTCTCCCCTGAGAGTGTGATATGGACACTCTCCCCTGAGAGTGTGATATGGACACTCTCCCCTGAGAGTGTGATATGGACACTCTCCCCTGAGAGTGTGATATGGATACTCTCCCCTGAGAGTGTGATATGGACACTCTCCCCTGAGAGTGTGATATGGATACTCTCCCCTGAGAGTGTGATATGGACACTCTCCCCTGAGAGTGTGATATGGACACTCTCCCTTGAGAGTGTGATATGGATACTCTCCCCTGAGAGTGTGATATGGATACTCTCCCCTGAGAGTGTGATATGGATACTCTCCCCTGAGAGTGTGATATGGATACTCTCCCCTGAGAGTGTGATATGGATACTCTCCCCTGAGAGTGTGATATGGACACTCTCCCCTGAGAGTGTGATATGGATACTCTCCCCTGAGAGTGTGATATGGATACTCTCCCCTGAGAGTGTGATATGGATACTCTCCCCTGAGAGTGTGATATGGACACTCTCCCCTGAGAGTGTGATATGGATACTCTCCCCTGAGAGTGTGATATGGATACTCTCCCCTGAGAGTGTGATATGGACACTCTCCCCTGAGAGTGTGATATGGATACTCTCCCCTGAGAATGTGATATGGACACTCTCCCCTGAAAGTGTGATATGGATACTCTCCCCTGAGAGTGTGATATGGATACTCTCCCCCTGAGAGTGTGATATGGACACTCTCCCCTGAGAGTGTGATATGGACACTCTCCCCTGAGAGTGTGATATGGATACTCTCCCCTGAGAGTGTGATATGGATACTCTCCCCTGAGAGTGTGATATGGATACTCTCCCCTGAGAGTGTGATATGGACACTCTCCCCTGAGAGTGTGATATGGATACTCTCCCCTGAGAGTGTGATATGAACACTCTCCCCTGAGAGTGTGATATGGATACTCTCCCCTGAGAGTGTGATGTGGACACTCTCCCCATAAGAGTGTGATATGGACACTCTCCCCTGAGAGTGTGATATGGACAATCTCCCCTGAGAGTGTGATATGGATACTCTCCCCTGAGAGTGTGATATGGATACTCTCCCCTGAGAGTGTGATATGGATACTCTCCCCTGAAAGTGTGATATGGACACTCTCCCCTGAGAGTGTGATATGGATACTCTCCTCTGAGAGTGTGATATGGACACTCTCCCCTGAGAGTGTGATATGGATACTCTCCCCTGAGAGTGTGATATGGATACTCTCCCCTGAGAGTGTGATATGGATACTCTCCCCTGAGAGTGTGATATGGACACTCTCCCCTGAGAGTGTGATATGGATACTCTCCCCTGAGAGTGTGATATGGACACTCTCCCCTGAGAGTGTGATATGGATACTCTCCCCTGAGAGTGTGATATGGACACTCTCCCCTGAGAGTGTGATATGGATACTCTCCCCTGAGAGTGTGATATGGACACTCTCCCCTGAGAGTGTGATATGGATACTCTCCCCTGAGAGTGTGATATGGATACTCTCCCCCTGAGAGTGTGATATGGATACTCTCCCCTGAGAGTGTGATATGGATACTTTCCCCTGATAGTGTGATATGGATACTCTCCCCTGAGAGTGTGATATGGATACTCCCCTGAGAGTGTGATATGGATAATCTCCCCTGAGAGTGTGATATGAACACTCTCCCCTGAGAGTGTGATATGGATACTCTCCCCTGAGAGTGTGATATGGACACTCTCCCCTGAGAGTGTGATATGGACACTCTTTTCTGAGAGTGTGATATGGATACTCTCCCCTGAGAGTGTGATATGGACACTCTCCCCTGAGAGTGTGATATGGATACTCTCCCCTGAGAGTGTGATATGGACACTCTCACCTGAGATTGTGATATGGATACTCTCCCCTGAGAGTGTGATATGGATACTCTCCCCTGAGAGTGTGATATGGATACTCTCCCCTGAGAGTGTGATATGGATACTCTCCCCTGAGAGTGTGATATGGACACTCTCCCCTGAGAGTGTGATATGGATACTCTCCCCTGAGAGTGTGATATGGATACTCTCCCCTGAGAGTGTGATATGGATACTCTCCCCTGAGAGTGTGATATGGATACTCTCCCCTGAGAGTGTGATATGGACACTCTCCCCTGAGAGTGTGATATGGATACTCTCCCCTGAGAGTGTGATATGGATGCTCTCCCCTCAGAGTGTGATATGGATACTCTCCCCTGAGAGTGTGATATGGATACTCTCCCCTGAGAGTGTGATATGGATACTCTCCCCTGAGAGTGTGATATGGATGCTCTCCCCTGAGAGTGTGATATGGACACTCTCCCCTGAGAGTGTGATATGGATACTCTCCCCTGAGAGTGTGATATGGATACTCTCCCCTGAGAGTGTGATATGGATACTCTCCCCTGAGAGTGTGATATGGATACTCTCCCCTGAGAGTGTGATATGGACACTCTCCCCTGAGAGTGTGATATGGATACTCTCCCCTGAGAGTGTGATATGGATACTCTCCCCTGAAAGTGTGATATGGACACTCTCCCCTGAGAGTGTGATATGGATACTCTCCTCTGAGAGTGTGATATGGACACTCTCCCCTGAGAGTGTGATATGGATACTCTCCCCTGAGAGTGTGATATGGATACTCTCCCCTGAGAGTGTGATATGGATACTCTCCCCTGAGAGTGTGATATGGACACTCTCCCCTGAGAGTGTGATATGGATACTCTCCCCTGAGAGTGTGATATGGACACTCTCCCCTGAGAGTGTGATATGGATACTCTCCCCTGAGAGTGTGATATGGACACTCTCCCCTGAGAGTGTGATATGGATACTCTCCCCTGAGAGTGTGATATGGACACTCTCCCCTGAGAGTGTGATATGGATACTCTCCCCTGAGAGTGTGATATGGATACTCTCCCCCTGAGAGTGTGATATGGATACTCTCCCCTGAGAGTGTGATATGGATACTTTCCCCTGATAGTGTGATATGGATACTCTCCCCTGAGAGTGTGATATGGATACTCCCCTGAGAGTGTGATATGGATAATCTCCCCTGAGAGTGTGATATGAACACTCTCCCCTGAGAGTGTGATATGGATACTCTCCCCTGAGAGTGTGATATGGACACTCTCCCCTGAGAGTGTGATATGGACACTCTCCCCTGAGAGTGTGATATGGATACTCTCCCCTGAGAGTGTGATATGGACACTCTCCCCTGAGAGTGTGATATGGATACTCTCCCCTGAGAGTGTGATATGGACACTCTCACCTGAGATTGTGATATGGATACTCTCCCCTGAGAGTGTGATATGGATACTCTCCCCTGAGAGTGTGATATGGATACTCTCCCCTGAGAGTGTGATATGGATACTCTCCCCTGAGAGTGTGATATGGACACTCTCCCCTGAGAGTGTGATATGGATACTCTCCCCTGAGAGTGTGATATGGATACTCTCCCCTGAGAGTGTGATATGGATACTCTCCCCTGAGAGTGTGATATGGATACTCTCCCCTGAGAGTGTGATATGGACACTCTCCCCTGAGAGTGTGATATGGATACTCTCCCCTGAGAGTGTGATATGGATACTCTCCCCTGAGAGTGTGATATGGATACTCTCCCCTGAGAGTGTGATATGGATACTCTCCCCTGAGAGTGTGATATGGATACTCTCCCCTGAGAGTGTGATATGGATACTCTCCCCTGAGAGTGTGATATGGACACTCTCCCCTGAGAGTGTGATATGGATACTCTCCCCTGAGAGTGTGATATGGACACTCTCCCATGAGAGTGTGATATGGATACTCTCCCCTGAGAGTGTGATATGGATACTCTCCCCTGAGAGTGTGATATGGACACTCTCCCCTGAGAGTGTGATATGGATACTCTCCCCTGAGAATGTGATATGGATACTCTCCCCTGAGAGTGTGATATGGATACTCTCCCCTGAGAGTGTGATATGGACACTCTCCCCTGAGAGTGTGATATGGATACTCTCCCCTGAGAGTGTGATATGGATACTCTCCCCTGAGAGTGTGATATGGATACTCTCCCCTGAGAGTGTGATATGGATACTCTCCCCTGAGAGTGTGATATGGATACTCTCCCCTGAGAGTGTGATATGGATACTCTCCCCTGAGAGTGTGATATGGACACTCTCCCCTGAGAGTGTGATATGGATACTCTCCCCTGAGAGTGTGATATGGACACTCTCCCCTGAGAGTGTGATATGGATAATCTCCCCTGAGAGTGTGATATGGACACTTTCCCCTGAGAGTGTGATATGGATACTCTCCCCTGAGAGTGTGATATGGACACTCTCCCCTGAGAGTCTGATTTGGATACTCTCCCCTGAGAGTGTGATATGGACACTCTCCCCTGAGAGTGTGATATGGATACTCTCCCCTGAGAGTGTGATATGGATACTCTCACCTGAGAGTGTGATATGGATACTCTCCCCTGAGAGTGTGATATGGACACTCTCCCCTGAGAGTGTGATATGGATACTCGCCCCTGAGAGTGAGATATGGATACTCTCCCCTGAGAGTATGATATGGACACTCTCCCCTGAGAGTGTGATATGGGCACTCTCCCCTGAGAGTGTGATATGGATACTCTCCCCTGAGAGTGTGATATGGATACTCTCCCCTGAGAGTGTGATATGGATACTCTCCCCTGAGAGTGTGATATGGATACTCTCCCCTGAGAGTGTGATATGGATACTCTCCCCTGAGAGTGTGATATGGACACTCTCCCCTGAGAGTGTGATATGGACACTCTCCCCTGAGAGTGTGATATGGATACTCTCCCCTGAGAGTGTGATATGGACACTCTCCCCTGAGAGTGTGATATGGACACTCTCCCCTGAGAGTGTGATATGGATACTCTCCCCTGAGAGTGTGATATGGACACTCTCCCCTGAGAGTGTGATATGGATACTCTCCCCTGAGAGTGTGATATGGATACTCTCCCCTGAGAGTGTGATATGGACACTCTCCCCTGAGAGTGTGATATGGATACTCTCCCCTGAGAGTGTGATATGGACACTCTCCCCTGAGAGTGTGATATGGATACTCTCCCCTGAGAGTGTGATATGGATACTCTCCCCTGAGAGTGTGATATGGACACTCTCCCCTGAGAGTGTGATATGGATACTCTCCCCTGAGAGTGTGATAGGGACACTCTCCCCTGAGAGTGTGATATGGATACTCTCCCCTGAGAGTGTGATATGGATACTCTCCCCTGAGAGTGTGATATGGATACTCTCCCCTGATAGTGTGATATGGACACTCTCCCCTGAGAGTGTGATATGGATACTCTCCCCTGAGAGTGTGATATGGATACTCTCCCCTGAGAGTGTGATATGGATACTCTCCCCTGAGAGTGTGATATGGATACTCTCCCCTGAGAGTGTGATATGGATACTCTCCCCTGAGAGTGTGATATGGATACTCTCCCCTGAGAGTGTGATATGGATACTCTCCCCTGAGAGTGTGATATGGATACTCTATCCTGAGAGTGTGATATGGATACTCTCCCCTGAGAGTGTGATATGGATACTCTCCCCTGAGAGTGTGATATGGATACTCTCCCCTGAGAGTGTGATATAGACACTCTCCCCTGAGCGTTTGATATGGATACTCTCCCCTGAGAGTGTGATATGGACACTCTCCCCTGAGAGTGTGATATGGATACTCTCCCCTGAGAGTGTGATATGGATACTCTCCCCTGAGAGTGTGATATGGATACTCTCCCCTGAGAGTGTGATATGGATACTCTCCCCTGAGAGTGTGATATGGATACTCTCCCCTGAGAGTGTGATATGGATACTCTCCCCTGAGAGTGTGATATGGACACTCTCCCCTGAGCGTGTGATATGGATACTCTCCCCTGAGAGTGTGATATGGACACTCTCCCCTGATAGTGTGATATGGACACTCTCCCCTGAGAGTGTGATATGGATACTCTCCCCTGAGAGTGTGATATGGATACTCTCCCCTGAGAGTGTGATATGGACACTCTCCCCTGAGAGTGTGATATTGACACTCTCCCCTGAGAGTGTGATATGGATACTCTCCCCTGAGAGTGTGATATGGATACTCTCCCCTGAGAGTGTGATATGGATACTCTCCCCTGAGAGTGTGATATGGACACTCTCCCCTGAGAGTGTGATATGGATACTCTCCCCTGAGAGTGTGATATGGATACTCTCCCCTGAGAGTGTGATATGGATACTCTCCCATGAGAGTGTGATATGGATACTCTCCCCTGAGAGTGTGATATGGACACTCTCCCCTGAGAGTGTGATATGGATACTCTCCCCTGAGAGTGTGATATGGACACTCTCCCCTGAGAGTGTGATAAGGATACTCTCCCCTGTGAGTGTGATATGGATACTCTCCCCTGAGAGTGTGATATGGACACTCTCCCCTGAGAGTGTGATATGGACACTCTCCCCTGAGAGTGTGATATGGACACTCTCCCCTGAGAGTGTGATATGGATACTCTCCCCTGAGAGTGTGATATGGATACTCTCCCCTGAGAGTGTGATATGGACACTCTCCCTGAGAGTGTGATATGGATACTCTCCCCTGAGAGTGTGATATGGACACTCTCCCCTGAGAGTGTGATATGGATACTCTCCCCTGAGAGTGTGATATGGACACTCTCCCCTGAGAGTGTGATATGGATACTCTCCCCTGAGAGTGTGATATGGATACTCTCCTCTGAGAGTGTGATATGGACACTCTCCCCTGAGAGTGTGATATGGATACTCTCCCCTGAGAGTGTGATATGGATACTCTCCCCTGAGAGTGTGATATGGACACTCTCCCTGAGAGTGTGATATGGATACTCTCCCCTGAGAGTGTGATATGGATACTCTCCCCTGAGAGTGTGATATGGATACTCTCCCCTGAGAGTGTGATATGGACACTCTCCTCTGAGAGTGTGATATGGATACTCTCCCCTGAGAGTGTGATATGGATACTCTCCCCTGAGAGTGTGATATGGATACTCTCCCCTGAGAGTGTGATATGGATACTCTCCTCTGAGAGTGTGATATGGACACTCTCCCCTGAGAGTGTGATATGGATACTCTCCCCTGAGAGTGTGATATGGATACTCTCCCCTGAGAGTGTGATATGGATACTCTCCCCTAAGAGTGTGATATGGACACTCTCCCCTTAGAGTGTGATATGGATACTCTCCCCTGAGAGTGTGATATGGATACTCTCCCCTGAGAGTGTGATATGGATACTTTCCCCTGAGAGTGTGATATGGATACTCTCCCCTGAGAGTGTGATATGGATACTCTCCCCTGAGAGTGTGATATGGATACTCTCCCCTGAGAGTGTGATATGGACACTCTCCCCTGAGAGTGTGATATGGATACTCTCCCCTGAGAGTGTGATATGGACACTCTCCCCTGAGAGTGTGATATGGATATTCTCCCCTGAGAGTGTGATATGGACACTCTCCCCTGAGAGTGTGATATGGATACTCTCCCCTGAGAGTGTGATATGGACACTCTCCCCTGAGAGTGTGATATGGATACTCTCCCCTGAGAGTGTGATATGGATACTCTCCCCTGAGAGTGTGATATGGATACTCTCCCCTGAGAGTGTGATATGGATACTCTCCCCTGAGAGTGTGATATGGATACTCTCCCCTGAGAGTGTGATATGGACACTCTCCCCTGAGAGTGTGATATGGATACTCTCCTCTGAGAGTGTGATATGGATACTCTCCCCTGAGAGTGTGATATGGACACTCTCCCCTGAGAGTGTGATATGGACACTCTCCCCTGAGAGTGTGATATGGATACTCTCCCCTTAGAGTGTGATATGGATACTCTCCCCTGAGAGTGTGATATGGATACTCTCCCCTGAGAGTGTGATATGGATACTCACCCCTGAGAGTGTGATATGGATACTCTCCCCTGAGAGTGTGATATGGATACTCTCCCCTGAGAGTGTGATATGGACACTCTCCCCTGAGAGTGTGATATGGATACTCTCCCCTGAGAGTGTGATATGGACACTCTCCCCTGAGAGTGTGATATGGACACTCTCCCCTGAGAGTGTGATATGGATACTCTCCACTGAGAGTGTGATATGGATACTCTCCCCTGAGAGTGTGATATGGACACTCTCCCCTGAGAGTGTGATATGGATACTCTCCCCTGAGAGTGTGATATGGATACTCTCCCCTGAGAGTGTGATATGGATACTCTCCCCTGAGAGTGTGATATGGATACTCTCCCCTGAGAGTGTGATATGGATACTCTCCCCTGAGAGTGTGATATGGATACTCTCCCCTGAGAGTGTGATATGGACACTCTCCCCTGAGAGTGTGATATGGATACTCTCCCCTGAGAGTGTGATATGGACACTCTCCCCTGAGAGTGTGATATGGATACTCTCCCCTGAGAGTGTGATATGGATACTCTCCCCTGAGAGTGTGATATGGACACTCTCCCCTGAGAGTGTGATATAGATACTCTCCCCTGAGAATGTGATATGGATACTCTCCCCTGAGAGTGTGATATGGATACTCTCCCCTGAGAGTGTGATATGGACACTCTCCCCTGAGAGTGTGATATGGATACTCTCCCCTGAGAGTGTGATATGGATACTCTCCCCTGAGAGTGTGATATGGATACTCTCCCCTGAGAGTGTGATATGGATACTCTCCCCTGAGAGTGTGATATGGATACTCTCCCCTGAGAGTGTGATATGGATACTCTCCCCTGAGAGTGTGATATGGACACTCTCCCCTGAGAGTGTGATATGGATACTCTCCCCTGAGAGTGTGATATGGACACTCTCCCCTGAGAGTGTGATATGGATACTCTCCCCTGAGAGTGTGATATGGACACTTTCCCCTGAGAGTGTGATATGGATACTCTCCCCTGAGAGTGTGATATGGACACTCTCCCCTGAGAGTCTGATATGGATACTCTCCCCTGAGAGTGTGATATGGATACTCTCCCCTGAGAGTGTGATATGGATACTCTCCCCTGAGAGTGTGATATGGATACTCTCACCTGAGAGTGTGATATGGATACTCTCCCCTGAGAGTGTGATATGGACACTCTCCCCTGAGAGTGTGATATGGATACTCGCCCCTGAGAGTGTGATATGGATACTCTCCCCTGAGAGTATGATATGGACACTCTCCCCTGAGAGTGTGATATGGGCACTCTCCCCTGAGAGTGTGATATGGATACTCTCCCCTGAGAGTGTGATATGGATACTCTCCCCTGAGAGTGTGATATGGATACTCTCCCCTGAGAGTGTGATATGGATACTCTCCCCTGAGAGTGTGATATGGATACTCTCCCCTGAGAGTGTGATATGGACACTCTCCCCTGAGAGTGTGATATGGACACTCTCCCCTGAGAGTGTGATATGGATACTCTCCCCTGAGAGTGTGATATGGACACTCTCCCCTGAGAGTGTGATATGGACACTCTCCCCTGAGAGTGTGATATGGATAATCTCCCCTGAGATTGTGATATGGACACTCTCCCCTGAGAGTGTGATATGGATACTCTCCCCTGAGAGTGTGATATGGATACTCTCCCCTGAGAGTGTGATATGGACACTCTCCCCTGAGAGTGTGATATGGATACTCTCCCCTGAGAGTGTGATATGGACACTCTCCCCTGAGAGTGTGATATGGATACTCTCCCCTGAGAGTGTGATATGGATACTCTCCCCTGAGAGTGTGATATGGACACTCTCCCCTGAGAGTGTGATATGGATACTCTTCCCTGAGAGTGTGATAGGGACACTCTCCCCTGAGAGTGTGATATGGATACTCTCCCCTGAGAGTGTGATATGGATACTCTCCCCTGAGAGTGTGATATGGATACTCTCCCCTGATAGTGTGATATGGACACTCTCCCCTGAGAGTGTGATATGGATACTCTCCCCTGAGAGTGTGATATGGATACTCTCCCCTGAGAGTGTGATATGGATACTCTCCCCTGAGAGTGTGATATGGATACTCTCCCTGAGAGTGTGATATGGATACTCTCCCCTGGGAGTGTGATATGGATACTCTCCCCTGAGAGTGTGATATGGATACTCTCCCCTGAGAGTGTGATATGGATACTCTATCCTGAGAGTGTGATATGGATACTCTCACCTGAGAGTGTGATATGGATACTCTCCCCTGAGAGTGTGATATGGATACTCTCCCCTGAGAGTGTGATATAGACACTCTCCCCTGAGCGTTTGATATGGATACTCTCCCCTGAGAGTGTGATATGGACACTCTCCCCTGAGAGTGTGATATGGATACTCTCCCCTGAGAGTGTGATATGGATACTCTCCCCTGAGAGTGTGATATGGATACTCTCCCCTGAGAGTGTGATATGGATACTCTCCCCTGAGAGTGTGATATGGATACTCTCCCCTGAGAGTGTGATATGGATACTCTCCCCTGAGAGTGTGATATGGACACTCTCCCCTGAGCGTGTGATATGGATACTCTCCCCTGAGAGTGTGATATGGACACTCTCCCCTGAGAGTGTGATATGGACACTCTCCCCTGAGAGTGTGATATGGATACTCTCCCCTGAGAGTGTGATATGGATACTCTCCCCTGAGAGTGTGATATGGACACTCTCCCCTGAGAGTGTGATATTGACACTCTCCCCTGAGAGTGTGATATGGATACTCTCCCCTGAGAGTGTGATATGGATACTCTCCCCTGAGAGTGTGATATGGATACTCTCCCCTGAGAGTGTGATATGGACACTCTCCCCTGAGAGTGTGATATGGATACTCTCCCCTGAGAGTGTGATATGGATACTCTCCCCTGAGAGTGTGATATGGATACTCTCCCATGAGAGTGTGATATGGATACTCTCCCCTGAGAGTGTGATATGGACACTCTCCCCCTGAGAGTGTGATATGGATACTCTCCCCTGAGAGTGTGATATGGACACTCTCCCCTGAGAGTGTGATAAGGATACTCTCCCCTGAGAGTGTGATATGGATACTCTCCCCTGAGAGTGTGATATGGACACTCTCCCCTGAGAGTGTGATATGGACACTCTCCCCTGAGAGTGTGATATGGACACTCTCCCCTGAGAGTGTGATATGGATACTCTCCCCCTGAGTGTGTGATATGGATACTCTCCCCTGAGAGTGTGATATGGACACTCTCCCTGAGAGTGTGATATGGATACTCTCCCCTGAGAGTGTGATATGGACACTCTCCCCTGAGAGTGTGATATGGATACTCTCCCCTGAGAGTGTGATATGGACACTCTCCCCTGAGAGTGTGATATGGATACTCTCCCCTGAGAGTGTGATATGGATACTCTCCTCTGAGAGTGTGATATGGACACTCTCCCCTGAGAGTGTGATATGGATACTCTCCCCTGAGAGTGTGATATGGATACTCTCCCCTGAGAGTGTGATATGGACACTCTCCCTGAGAGTGTGATATGGATACTCTCCCCTGAGAGTGTGATATGGATACTCTCCCCTGAGAGTGTGATATGGATACTCTCCCCTGAGAGTGTGATATGGACACTCTCCTCTGAGAGTGTGATATGGATACTCTCCCCTGAGAGTGTGATATGGATACTCTCCCCTGAGAGTGTGATATGGATACTCTCCCCTGAGAGTGTGATATGGATACTCTCCCCTGAGAGTGTGATATGGACACTCTCCCCTGAGAGTGTGATATGGATGCTCTCCCCTGAGAGTGTGATATGGATACTCTCCCCTGAGAGTGTGATATGGATACTCTCCCCTGAGAGTGTGATATGGACACTCTCCCCTTAGAGTGTGATATGGATACTCTCCCCTGAGAGTGTGATATGGATACTCTCCCCTGATAGTGTGATATGGATACTCTCCCCTGAGAGTGTGATATGGATACTCTCCCCTGAGAGTGTGATATGGATACTCTCCCCTGAGAGTGTGATATGGATACTCTCCTCTGAGAGTGTGATATGGACACTCTCCCCTGAGAGTGTGATATGGATACTCTCCCCTGAGAGTGTGATATGGACACTCTCCCCTGAGAGTGTGATATGGATATTCTCCCCTGAGAGTGTGATATGGACACTCTCCCCTGAGAGTGTGATATGGATACTCTCCCCTGAGAGTGTGATATGGACACTCTCCCCTGAGAGTGTGATATGGATACTCTCCCCTGAGAGTGTGATATGGATACTCTCCCCTGAGAGTGTGATATGGATACTCTCCCCTGAGAGTGTGATATGGATACTCTCCCCTGAGAGTGTGATATGGATACTCTCCCCTGAGAGTGTGATATGGACACTCTCCCCCTGAGAGTGTGATATGGATACTCTCCCCTGAGAGTGTGATATGGATACTCTCCCCTGAGAGTGTGATATGGACACTCTCCCCTGAGAGTGTGATATGGACACTCTCCCCTGAGAGTGTGATATGGATACTCTCCCCTTAGAGTGTGATATGGATACTCTCCCCTGAGAGTGTGATATGGATACTCTCCCCTGAGAGTGTGATATGGATACTCACCCCTGAGAGTGTGATATGGATACTCTCCCCTGAGAGTGTGATATGGATACTCTCCCCTGAGAGTGTGATATGGACACTCTCCCCTGAGAGTGTGATATGGATACTCTCCCCTGAGAGTGTGATATGGACACTCTCCCCTGAGAGTGTGATATGGACACTCTCCCCTGAGAGTGTGATATGGATACTCTCCACTGAGAGTGTGATATGGATACTCTCCCCTGAGAGTGTGATATGGATACTCTCCCCTGAGAGTGTGATATGGATACTCTCCCCTGAGAGTGTGATATGGACACTCTCCCCTGGGAGTGTGATATGGATACTCTCCCCTGAGAGTGTGATATGGACACTCTCCCCTGAGAGTGTGATATGGATACTCTCCCCTGAGAGTGTGATATGGATACTCTCCACTGAGAGTGTGATATGGACACTCTCCCCTGAGAGTGTGATATGGATACTCTCCCCTGAGAGTGTGATATGGACACTCTCCCCTGAGAGTGTGATATGGATACTCTCCCTGAGAGTGTGATATGGATACTCTCCCCTGAGAGTGTGATGTGGATACTCTCCCCTGAGAGTGTGATATGGACACTCTCCCCTGAGAGTGTGATATGGATACTCTCCCCTGAGAGTGTGATATGGATACTCTCCACTGAGAGTGTGATATGGACACTCTCCCCTGAGAGTGTGATATGGATACTCTCCCCTGAGAGTGTGATATGGATACTCTCCCCTGAGAGTGTGATATGGACACTCTCCCCTGAGAGTGTGATATGGATACTCTTCCCTGAGAGTGTGATATGGATACTCTCCCCTGAGAGTGTGATATGGATACTCTCCCCTGAGAGTGTGATATGGATACTATCCCCTGAGAGTGTGATATGGATACTCTCCCCTGAGAGTGTGATATGGATACTCTCCCCTGAGAGTGTGATATGGACACTCTCCCCTGAGAGTGTGATATGGATACTCTCCCCTGAGAGTGTGATATGGACACTCTCCCCTGAGAGTGTGATATGGACACTCTCCCCTGAGAGTGTGATATGGATACTCTCCCCTGAGAGTGTGATATGGATACTCTCCCCTGAGAGTGTGATATGGACACTCTCCCCTGAGAGTGTGATATGGATACTCTCCCCTGAGAGTGTGATATGGACACTCTCCCCTGAGAGTGTGATATGGATACTCTCCCCTGAGAGTGTGATATGGATACTCTCCCCTGAGAGTGTGATATGGATACTCTCCCCTGAGAGTGTGATATGGATAGTCTCCCCTGAGAGTGTGATATGGATACTCTCCCCTGAGAGTGTGATATGGATACTCTCCCCTGAGAGTGTGATATGGATACTCTCCCCTGAGAGTGTGATATGGATACTCTCCCCTGAGAGTTTGATATGGATACTCTCCCCCTGAGAGTGTGATATGGACACTCTCCCCTGAGAGTGTGATATGGACACTCTCCCCTGAGAGTGTGATATGGATACTCTCCCCTGAGAGTGTGATATGGATACTCTCCCCTGAGAGTGTGATATGGATACTCTCCCCTGAGAGTGTGATATGGATACTCTCCCCTGAGAGTGTGATATGGATACTCTCCCCTGAGAGTGTGATATGGATACTCTCCCCTGAGAGTGTGATATGGACACTCTCCCCTGAGAGTGTGATATGGATACTCTCCCCTGAGAGTGTGATATGGACACTCTCCCCTGAGAGTGTGATATGGATATTCTCCCCTGAGAGTGTGATATGGACACTCTCCCCTGAGAGTGTGATATGGATACTCTCCCCTGAGAGTGTGATATGGACACTCTCCCCTGAGAGTGTGATATGGATACTCTCCCCTGAGAGTGTGATATGGATACTCTCCCCTGAGAGTGTGATATGGATACTCTCCCCTGATAGTGTGATATGGACACTCTCCCCTGAGAGTGTGATATGGATACTCTCCCCTGAGAGTGTGATATGGATACTCTCCCCTGAGAGTGTGATATGGACACTCTCCCCTGAGAGTGTGATATGGACACTCTCCCCTGAGAGTGTGATATGGATACTCTCCCCTTAGAGTGTGATATGGATACTCTCCCCTGAGAGTGTGATATGGATACTCTCCCCTGAGAGTGTGATATGGATACTCACCCCTGAGAGTGTGATATGGATACTCTCCCCTGAGAGTGTGATATGGATACTCTCCCCTGAGAGTGTGATATGGACACTCTCCCCTGAGAGTGTGATATGGATACTCTCCCCTGAGAGTGTGATATGGACACTCTCCCCTGAGAGTGTGATATGGACACTCTCCCCTGAGAGTGTGATATGGATACTCTCCATTGAGAGTGTGATATGGATACTCTCCCCTGAGAGTGTGATATGGATACTCTCCCCTGAGAGTGTGATATGGATACTCTCCCCTGAGAGTGTGATATGGACACTCTCCCCTGGGAGTGTGATATGGATACTCTCCCCTGAGAGTGTGATATGGACACTCTCCCCTGAGAGTGTGATATGGATACTCTCCCCTGAGAGTGTGATATGGATACTCTCCCCTGAGAGTGTGATATGGACACTCTCCCCTGAGAGTGTGATATGGATACTCTCCCCTGAGAGTGTGATATGGACACTCTCCCCTGAGAGTGTGATATGGATACTCTCCCCTGAGAGTGTGATATGGATACTCTCCCCTGAGAGTGTGATATGGATACTCTCCCCTGAGAGTGTGATATGGACACTCTCCCCTGAGAGTGTGATATGGATACTCTCCCCTGAGAGTGTGATATGGATACTCTCCACTGAGAGTTTGATATGGACACTCTCCCCTGAGAGTGTGATGTGGATACTCTCCCCTGAGAGTGTGATATGGATACTCTCCCCTGAGAGTGTGATATGGACACTCTCCCCTGAGAGTGTGATATGGATACTCTTCCCTGAGAGTGTGATATGGATACTCTCCCCTGAGAGTGTGATATGGATACTCTCCCCTGAGAGTGTGATATGGATACTATCCCCTGAGAGTGTGATATGGATACTCTCCCCTGAGAGTGTGATATGGATACTCTCCCCTGAGAGTGTGATATGGACACTCTCCCCTGAGAGTGTGATATGGATACTCTCCCCTGAGAGTGTGATATGGACACTCTCCCCTGAGAGTGTGATATGGACACTCTCCCCTGAGAGTGTGATATGGATACTCTCCCCTGAGAGTGTGATATGGATACTCTCCCCTGAGAGTGTGATATGGACACTCTCCCCTGAGAGTGTGATATGGATACTCTCCCCTGAGAGTGTGATATGGACACTCTCCCCTGAGAGTGTGATATGGATACTCTCCCCTGAGAGTGTGATATGGATACTCTCCCCTGAGAGTGTGATATGGATACTCTCCCCTGAGAGTGTGATATGGATACTCTCCCCTGAGAGTGTGATATGGATACTCTCCCCTGAGAGTGTGATATGGATACTCTCCCCTGAGAGTGTGATATGGATACTCTCCCCTGAGAGTGTGATATGGATACTCTCCCCTGAGAGTTTGATATGGATACTCTCCCCTGAGAGTGTGATATAGACACTCTCCCCTGAGAGTGTGATATGGACACTCTCCCCTGAGAGTGTAATATGGATACTCTCCCCTGAGAGTGTGATATGGATACTCTCCCCTGAGAGTGTGATATGGATACTCTCCCCTGAGAGTGTGATATGGACACTCTCCCTGAGAGTGTGATATGGATACTCTCCCCTGAGAGTGTGATATGGATACTCTCCCCTGAGAGTGTGATATGGATACTCTCCCCTGAGAGTGTGATATGGATACTCTCCCCTGAGAGTGTGATATGGACACTCTCCCCTGAGAGTGTGATATGGATACTCTCCCCTGAGAGTGTGATATGGACACTCCCCCCTGAGAGTGTGATATGGATACTCTCCCCTGAGAGTGTGATATGGATACTCTCCCCTGAGAGTGTGATATGGACACTCTCCCCTGAGAGTGTGATATGGACACTCTCCCCTGAGAGTGTGATATGGACACTCTCCCCTGAGAGTGTGATATGGATACTCTCCCCTGAGAGTGTGATATGGATACTCTCCCCTGAGAGTGTGATATCGACACTCTCCCCTGAGAGCGTGATATGGATACTCTCCCCTGAGAGTGTGATATGGACACTCTCCCCTGAGAGTGTGATATGGATACTCTCCCCTGAGAGTGTGATATGGACACTCTCCCCTGAGAGTGTGATATGGATACTCTCCCCTGAGAGTGTGATATGGATACTCTCCCCTGAGATTGTGATATGGACACTCTCCCCTGAGAGTGTGATATGGATACTCTCCCCTGAGAGTGTGATATGGATACTCTCCCCTGAGAGTGTGATATGGACACTCTCCCCTGAGAGTGTAATATGGATACTCTCCCCTGAGAGTGTGATATGGATACTCTCCCCTGAGAGTGTGATATGGATACTCTCCCCTGAGAGTGTGATATGGACACTCTCCCCTGAGAGTGTGATATGGATATTCTCCCCTGAGAGTGTGATATGGATACTCTCCCCTGAGAGTGTGATATGGATACTCTCCCCTGAGAGTGTGATATGGATACTCTCCCCTGAGAGTGTGATATGGACACACTCCCCTGAGAGTGTGATATGGATACTCTCCCCTGAGAGTGTGATATGGATACTCTCCCCTGTGAGTGTGATATGGATACTCTCCCCTGAGAGTGTGATATGGATACTCTCCCCTGAGAGTGTGATATGGATACTCTCCCCTGAGAGTGTGATATGGACACTCTCCCCTGAGTGTGTGATATGGATACTCTCCCCTGAGAGTGTGATATGGATACTCTCCCCTGAGAGTGTGATATGGATACTCTCCCCTGAGAGTGTGATATGGATACTCTCCCCTGAAAGTGTGATATGGATACTCTCCCCTGAGAGTGTGATATGGACACTCTCCCCTGAGAGTGTGATATGGACACTCTCTTGTACTTGATGGGTTGTGCTGGAGCACAACCCATCACGTAACCCGCGCGCCGCTGGGGGGGGGGGGAATTTACCCCCCAGGATTTTATCAATAACTTGAAACTTATCACAGATATCGAAGTGACACTTTCGGTGCCTGTTTCTGCATCAATTCTACGTCTTCTGTCAAAATTGCATTGAAATTGGTGAAGGAGTTTGGGAGATAATGACGTTTTAATGAATGACGTTTTAGTGACATCATGTCATGCCATTTTTGGTGGGAAAACGATAGATATCTTAAAAATCTTGTAGAAATGGAGTTTTAAAGCAAATCGCACGATCAGCGCTCGAAGTGCGAATCCCGTAGGATGATTGTAAACTGGCGACCGGGCCCGGCGCGTCGGACGTTACACTGGCTGGAATGTCCTAGGAGCGGTCTCCCGCCGGAGTCTCCCGCCGTCTCCCGGAGTCTCCCGCCGGTCTCCCTGGACCGGTCTCCCGCCGAGTCCCCCTGCCGTCTCCCGGAGTCTCCCGCCGAGTCCCCCTGCCGAGGCAGTGGCTCGAGATCGCCACTCACCGCATGCCCATGGAGTCACGGAGCACGTGACGCCTGCCGCGAGCCTCTCATTACTGGAAACTGACTCTCATCGCGTGACTCTGATGACTCGAAACTGACTCTCATCGCGTGACTCTGATGACTCGAAACTGACTATCATCGTGTGACTCTAATGACTCGAAACTGACTCTCATCGCGTGACTCTGATGACTCGAAACTGACTCTCATCGCGTGACTCTGATGACTCGAAACTGACTCTCATCGCGTGACTCTCATTACTCGACACTGACTCTCATCGCGTAACTCTGATGACTCGAAACTGACTCTCATCGCGTGACTCTGATGACTCGAAACTGACTCTCATCGCGTGACTCTGATGACTCGAAACTGACTCTCATCGCGTGACTGTCATTACTCGAAACTGACTCTCATCGCGTGACTCTCATTTCTCGAAACTGACTCTCATCGCGTGACTCTGATGACTCGAAACTGACTCTCATCGCGTGACTCTGATGACTCGAAACTGACTCTCATCGCGTGACTCTGATGACTCGAAACTGACTCTCATCGCGTGACTCTGATGACTCGAAACTGACTCTCATCGCGTCACTCTGATGACTCGAAACGGACTCTCATCGCGTGACTCTGATGACTCGAAACTGACTCTCATCGTGAGCCTCTGATGACTCGAAACTGACTCTCATCGCGTGACTCTCATTACTCGACACTGACTCTCATCGCGTGACTCTGATGACTCGAAACTGACTCTCATCGCGTGCCTCTGATGACTCGAAACTGACTCTCATCGCGTGACTCTGAAGACTCGAAACTGACTCTCATCGCGAGCCTCTGATGACTCGAAACTGACTCTCATCGCGTGACTCTCATTACTCGAAACTGACTTTCATCGCGTGCCTCTCATTACTGGAAACTGACTCTCATCGCGTGCCTCTGATGACTCGAAACTGTTGCGGAAGGGAGAAGTGATGACGGACAAGCTAGCGCGGCGTACCGGTAGAATGCCAAACCTTTTATACATTCACTCGACAATGGAACAACAAACGCTTACACTCAAGCATCACACAATCTCAGATAGTCTATCAAAAGCACCCGAGACAATACCCAGTAGAGACATCATCCCGACTGTCTAATAGTGATGATTTCCTGTTCGGTTAGTTGTCGAGCATGCTGACAATCGACACACGAGCCAACAGCTTGCCGCTAGAAGCCTACGCACACGCAGCGTTCTGCGAGCTGCCAGCCTGGCCGTCCGGACGGTGAATGAGGCCCTTGGCAGAGAGCTGCAGCGGTCAGCCAGGGTGTGACCGGCCCGACCGGCCGGGGCGGCCCGCTGCCGCCTGTCACTGCGCCACTCGGCCCCGGTTGGAATGAGGAAGATCAGTGACGGCCCGACGGTGTCGCAAACGGACCTCAGCCGCCCGGAACGGCGGCCGACGGGTCACAGACGGGTCACAGACGGGTCACAGACGGGTCACAGACGGGTCACAGACGGGTCACGGACGGGTCACAGACGGGTCACAGACGGGTCACAGACGGGTCACAGACGGGTCACAGACGGGTCACAGACTGGTCACAGACGGGTCACAGACGGGTCACAGACGGGTCACAGACGGGTCATTAGGGGTGACACGGCAGGGTCAGGATATCTTCCTTGAAGGAAAAACAGAAGAAACAGAAGAAGTCATCACGCACAGGAGGTACAAGCCGGTCCCCGCTTGATTCGCTAAGGGAAGAGGCGACGCGGTTGATGTCGGTTGTGCCGTTGCTGGTGATGACGAATAAATGTGTTACAAATAAGATAATGTCTGTGGACATCTGTATATTAAGCTGCCAGACATATTCTTTAGATACAAATTTCATAAAATAAAGCCAAAAGTTAAGTAACTTATTTGGGGTTACACCAAATCGTTCGAAAATTGCATTTATCAACCTGTGATCCTTCAAACGGGAGTGCGTTTCAAGCGCAGCATGTTCTTCGAGAACAGTTACTTCGGAACCAATATTCGGTGACTATTGCAAGCTTTACCGACCCGAGTTACGCCGACCAAAATAGGTATTACAGCATTTTATTAAAACTGTATTTATAACTTCCATGTTTGTAAATATGCATAAATTTGGGGTGGGTATTCGTCAGAAATTACTGCACTTCACAACTGTATAACTTCTATCGTTAAACACCCTCAGGTTGTGATAGCATGGCGGTGTAATCAGAAAAATATAAACAAAATAGCATTATTATAATAATAACCCATAAAACATGTGTCGCATGGCTTTGATAGACTTCTTGCCAATAGTGACCTATTGTAACCTGACCTAGACCTTGACATTTGCTTACGATTTTACTTTATTTATACGGGAGATGCATTGTCCCTTTGAGAGCATTATGTGCGATAATAGTCGCAATATAAGGCTATTGATGGAAAGTATGGCCCCAAAAAACTAAATACCTTAATTTTGACCTTCGGCCTGACCTGACATGTGACCTTATTTTTCAAAGTTGCGTATGCTTTAGATGCGACTGTTTCATTCAGAGCTTTCGATTGCCATCTTGCGCGTCTCACTGCGGTTATTGGTTTGGTAGATAACGAGGGGGCAGAATATGCCCCCCCCCCCCAACCACCAGCGTGTTCGGCCGAATACCTCAGCGGGGCGCGGGTTAAACTTTGTCGTCACAGATGTGACATGTCACACATGTCCCAGATATCGCTAGCTAAAAGGACATTATGCGGTAGGGCGTAAGTTTATGAATGGCTAAAGCGAAGCGTAATGCTTTTGTATTCACTTGCC
>JAXIVJ010004459.1:0-17500 GCA_036785665.1 Chirona hameri | reverse complement strand
CCCACACCCACACCCACACCCACACCCACACCCACACCCACACCCACACCCACACCCACACCCACACCCACACACACACACACACACACACACACACACACACACACACACACACACACACACACACACACACACACACACACACACACACACACACACACACACACACACACACACACACACACACACACACACACACACACACGTTTGTAAGAGCAGTCAAGTGGTGCCCGTGCAGATGTACAGCGTAGTGGGCCCCAAGTTGACCCCTCTTATAAATCGTGGCAGAATAACGGGGATGGGCTTGTTGTGATACCCTATTCACCTAGATCCCGGCGGGAAGCATATTGGGAGTCTGGTCCTTAAACTACTCGATCCGTACAATAGAGCGAAGTGGTGCCCGGCTTGTGTGACGTCATGATGACGTCACATCATGGTCCCACTTCGCTCCGGTTATGGCATGGCTGGTGTTAACTCTCATGGGCACCACGCGGCTGGTCATGTGTTGACTGGTGTGTGTATCTCTTGTAGGTAGGTATATAGCCTATACTACTGTAAGGGCTTCTTGTGCTTGATGACACGGGTGACCGGCCGGCGGCCGGCGGGTCACCGGCACGGTCCGGTAGGTGGCATTGGCCACGTGATCGGAGGCCGTCTGGCTCTGGTGTCGATTTGTCTTTTGGGAGGGCCCAAGCCCCTTCAATAATTGCAAATTTTAACATTAGGTATTTGGCGTTGCATGGTAAGAATGGAAATATAATCTATAAAGTTAGCACTCGAGACCTCTCAATCATTTTCAGAAATCGACACCGTCTGGGGTCGGGACGCCGGGGCCGCAATAAGGATAAATGAATGATAGTTTTACATGTATCCTTATTACCTATATGTTTCAAACGTGGTTTGAAGGATTTAATATATGAGCGGTTCCAAATTTGTCAACAAAACACTTCAAGGCATTACTGACAAAGACATGTTGGGCATGCCACTGGCTGCGTTTGCACTGCTATCTCTACACATTTTTATCCACAAATTAAATTAAGTCAAGCGCAAATAAAACAAGAAAAGAAATAGGAAGCCGTCATCATCACCCTTGTCAGAAACGTCGTCAGTCACCGCCGCCGCTACATGAGCTTTCACCACTGACGCTTACCGGAGCCGATGTCACCGCCGCTACAGGAGCAGTCACCACCGCAGCTACCAGAACCAATAACACCGTTTCTGCCGGAGCCGGCACCACCGTCTCTATCATAGCTCTCACCACCGCCGCTACAAGAGCCGGTGAGTCGCCAAACCCGAACATTGTCATAGGTACGGCATATTTCGTCGGACTGTCCAAACAGTCGCTGGGGCGACGAATCACAGACCCAGTGAGGGTTATTGCGTTCCGCCTGCGCCGGGAGACGCCGAGTCGCCTCCGCAGGAGCCAGGGACTGCGGTCTCACCTCTGCCAGAGCTGGGGAAGGTATCTGGAGTCGCTACACCCGTTCGCGATATTGTTAACTAAAATTTGCGATACCCCGCTCATTACAAGTTATTAAATATTTCGCTATGAAGGGAGGAGAGAAATGTGTTGGATCTATGCGTCTTGCACGCCGCGATGGCCAGGCGCTCCGACGCCCCCGCTACGCTATGTACCCGAGCCACCACGCGCGCGCGCTGACCACCAATAGCGACGAAACTAGTTGCGTAGTGTCCTATGCGTAGTGCTAAGTTTTCAGCCTGTTCAGTTTTAGCTCTGTTCGATATTCATCGACGTGGATTCTGGAAGCTCCGTGGAAGCTCCTAAATACATACAAACATGCATTCATACATCTCATATGTATATTTTAAAAGAAACAATGGCATGAATACCCCGCCGCTCATTAGCAGCTCCAAACGTCGCTTGTCTTTCTGGACTTCACGTATACCTCACACACACACACACATACATATGCATCCAACTCAGTGGGATGGGAACCTCGCCGCTCATTACAGCAGCCCCAAACGGCGCTAATCGGTCTGAATACTGTTGTATGTGCAGTATTTCACGTCCTTCCAGGTTCTTTTGGACAGGATTGGTTGTTTGGAAATGATTTCTACACACTTTGACATGGATGGGCACTTCAAGTCCTTGATGTATTCATGCATACAACTAACTACTGCACTTTTTTCTTCTGGCGTCCACGGTCTCCTCGTGACTTTTTTCTTCCCATCTTTCCTGTTCGTTTCTTGGCTTCTTGGCTTCGTCTTCTTGACTCTCCCTTCGCCTCCTGCTCCAGCATCGGCTGTTTCACCTGCTTCTCCATCTTCTGCTGCTTCTCCATATTCTCCATCTTCTTCTGCTTCCCCATCTTCTCCATCTCCATCAGCTTTCCTCTTCTGACCTCTTGTCCGCCTTCTTGTATTGATTTATCTCGTCTGCCGCTGTGTTCCCTCGTTCGTGGCACTCTCTTCATGTTCTTGTTAGTCGTCGGCTGGCAGTGCATCGCAATGCGTTTCAATGTCCTCTTTATCAGCTTCTCCAGTGGAAGGATCAAGGTCAGCGAGCGTCTGACCAGCATATCCGCCCATGCCCTTGTCCATCGCCATGAGCAGCTTACTCACTTTGGCGGCGTACACTGTACGCTCCGGAAATCTGTAGAATGATCTGTGTAAACGTATGTCGTGGCCCATAAACCTGGCTACCACGTCCATTTCCGTCTCGCTCAGCTGCAACAACTGAAGCATGGTTGCTGCGTGCTTGCGGTAGCTGGTAGAGGTTATGTTTACGACCCCTGCTTCCTTAGAGATCATTCGAACACAGTCACTTCCTCGAACAGGAGCCGCATCAGCGTCAGTACTGCTTGTGAAAAGATACGGATTTCGCGCAGATATACCAGATGCAGCCCTACTTTCCACCAGCGGCTCAAGGGTGTCCACCGTCTCTGCCGTGAGAAGTATGGGCACGCCCCTTCCCCTTTTCCCTCTCACGGTAAGGTGAGTGAGGCTCTCACACAGCTCCAGCTCGATCTGGCTCAGGTGCTTGGCGATTTCTTCATTCTTTTCTTTACTTCGTTTCGCGAAGGTTTCCAGTGTCAGGCGCTCAGTCTCGCCCGGTCTTCGGCGATTGAAGAGGATGATGCTCGCGATGCTCGTCTGAGCCAGTCTCAGGTAGTTTTGAAAAGACGGTTTTTCCTCGAGCTGCATCTTGGCCTGCGATAGTTCGTCGCGGAGGACGCGGGACATGCGCTCCACATCCTCTTGATCGGGCAGTTTTCCAGGTTCATTCCATTTCCTTGCGTCCAGGCAGCCCAGAGCACGCGACGATACTAGAACCCTCCACTCCCGCGTGTACAACTGGAGGAATTGGTCCGAAGCTCTGACGCCGTCTTCGTCTTCGTTCATGATGGCTTCAGACTTCAAGATTCCAGCGCACTCGCTGAGAGAGTAGCCTATTTTCAGCGCCACTGATGGTATTTTCACGACGCCGTCCTGGAAGCCCGCCACCTCTCGCGTCGCTTCTGCGACGTACTTGAATTTCGTTGGATGGATGAACTGCTGGAGGTCACCCGTCGGGTTTTGAGTTGTTTTTCTGAGCTCCAGAAGCAGCCGTCCCATTTCCCTCAACTTATTCCTCATATGAGCATGCATGTGAGACTGGTGGCCAAGGGTAGTGTAGAGTCTTTCCCCAAGCTGTATGATCGTTTCGTCGTTCTTTACAACATCGCCTATGTCGTCGTCCCTCATCTTTGCCAGAACTGCCCTCAGACCCTCCTTGGCGCCCCGAACACTTGGTAGTAAGGCCCTGCCCTGCTCCTGAAATCGTGTCCGTCTTTCCGCCATTCCCTCGCGCAAAAAACACTTGTGTCGGTACAAGTTGCTGCGCGAATAGAAACACAAGCAAGTGCTGCAGGGCAGTATGTCC
This sequence comes from Chirona hameri, assembly GCA_036785665.1. Lineage (NCBI taxonomy): Eukaryota > Metazoa > Arthropoda > Thecostraca > Balanomorpha > Balanidae > Chirona > Chirona hameri. The sequence goes on along the minus strand of JAXIVJ010004459.1, from coordinate 13,617 downwards.
TTTTCGGTGACATTCGTCCCTTTCGGAGGCCTCCTCGCTGGTATCAGTGTCCCACGGCCACTTCGGATGACCTCAGAGTTGTGCGAGAAATTCCCTTTGTGGATAAGTCCCTCGAAATAGTCCCGCCGTTCCTTCCCCGGGAGCATGGCACTTCCTCGCTTCACCGCCAGCTCACTCTTGTGCTTACGCAGTATATGTCGGGTGGGCTTGGTCTGGGGCTTGGAGCAGTACGGACAGACATTACGTTTGCGCGTTTTTTTCGAGCGTTCAAGTGACAGAAGGACCAGTGATGTGTGATGTAGCTCTGCGGAGGGGTGGCACATCACAGCTCTCTTCCTCACTTTCTCGAAGGCGTTACGATGGACCAGCATCGATGAGGCGAGTTGAAGCTCTGCTGAGAGGCGGTACATCACTGCTCTCTTCGTTTTCCTCGAAAAACTCATCAGCTGACTCCAGTGGGTCGTAAGTTGGGTCCTCCGTACTGTTGTCGCCTGAAAAAGATGACAAAATATTTTAGATTCTAGGAAAAATATATTTCGACCATAAGAAGCAATACAATCAAGTGAATGTTGAAAAGTGTGCCTATTTTCAATGTGGTTGTTTGTCGTATGTTGCAATCTAATAGCGGGCCGCCGTCGCACTGGCCTGTTAGACCAGGCCAGCCGGGGACGATTTGTGAACCATTGGTCTCCGTGAGCCCACGTGATCATCCGGCTGCCCGGAGGCATGCGTCCAAGCCGACCTCGGGTGCGGCCACCGATCGGTGGTCAGTTGCATTGCTGGACCGCACCTTGAAGGTACGACATCGACAGTCGACCTTGGCTCGAAAAACCGGAAGGGGTGGGCGAAAACCTGGCCCTTTCAATGTGCGTGTTGAGTCTAGATAGCCTTTCACAAAATTATACTCACCAGAGCTGGGGTCTCCATGAGCTTCCTGATCGTCCTCGGAGGAAGACCTCCCACGCGTCAGACTGCGAGCTCGTCTGACTCTGGACTGGACTCGCCGGCGTTGGGCTGGGCTCCGCTGGGACTGGGCTCCGAGAGTCGATGGAGACCTGGCCTGCGGTCCGACAGCGAGGTCTGTGGTGAAAAGAGAAGGCCATCAGCGAACGGCAACAATGAAGAACACAGTGGATATTTAACGGTCTTGACAAAAGTTACCTAAAGAAACCGATAATGACGGATGAATTACACAAACCAAGGGCTAGATACTCTTTAGTCAACTAAATCAACTTGGAGATACTAGCATCAACATGATCCGGTAGTACCACGCACAAAAAGGCACATTTTTAACATTGTACTTCCTCATTATGACAAATCATAACAGTTATGTCCAGGCCATTTTCTATGGACACTATTTTAGCGTTAGGGACACTACGTAGCGACAAACCATTGCTTCATAATTAAAATACAAACATTCATCTTTGTCACTGGAGTTAATGTTAAACTAGGAGGAAGAACTCCCACGCTGTTCCCAAAATTATACTCACCAGAGCTGGGGTCTCCATGAGCTTCCTGTTCGTCCTCGGAAGAAGACCTCCCACGCGTCAGACTGCGAGGCCATCTGACACTGGACTGGACTCGCCGGTGCTGGGCTCCGAGCGTCGAGTGAGACCTGGGCCTCGGTCCGACATCGAGATCAGAGCTGGGGTCTCCATGAGCTTCCTGTTCTTCATCGGAGGAAGACCTCCCACGCGTCAGACTGCGAGGCCGTCTGACTCTGGACTGGACTCGCCGGCGCTGGGCTCCGAGCGTCGAAGGAGACCTGGCCTGCGGTCCGACAGCGAGGTCTGTGGTGAAAGAGAAGGCCATTAGCGACACAGTGGATATGTAACGGTTTTGACAAAAGTTACCTAAAGAAACCGAGAATGACGGATAAATTAAACAAACCAAGCGCTAGAAGCCCTTAGTCAACTGAATAAACGAGATACGACTATCACCACGGTTCGGTTGGACCGCGCACAAAAGGAACGAACAGTGCACTTAAAAAAAAATACTTCCTCATTACGATAACAATAACAGTTATCTACAGGTCGTTTTCTACTGACACTATTTACGAGACAGGAATACACCGGCGCGGCGAACCAATGATTCAAAATTAGAATGCAAATATACGTCAAGTCAATTAAGTTAATGTTAGACTAGATAGCTGTTCCCAAAATTATAATCACCAGAGCTCGGGTCTCCATGGGCTTCCTGTTGTTCGTCCCCGGAGGAAGGCCTCCCACGCGTCAGACTGGCTCGCCGGCGTCCTTCCCCGAAACACTGACGCTGCTGGGGTCGGGGCAAGGGCTGAACAACTTGAACAGCGATTGATCCATATCCACTCTGGATTGACGACGGAGCTGAAATACGTTGAAATATTCACGACTGGTAGGCGATTTGTGAGAATGTTATCAAAGTCACTGGCAGTAGTAGGCTACGAACAACTGGTTTGTGCCATTGAGTAACCTTTCAAGCGCCATTCACATTATAGACCTGACGTACGTCAAATTAGATAACTAACGTAAATTAACATCTCAGAACTGCTTTCTCTAACGAAAGTTTGCGGGTACTCCCGGGGCAATCCTATGTGAATTCACTCTAGCAATGTGACCTGACCTCCGGCAATAGCTGAAGCTGCTTGTAGCGAAAATTGCGCGTTAGAGGAGAATGTGAAAACCATGTCATGTCCTCTGTTTAGTCGTAATGAAACAAAACAGTACTTCAAGTGCATGCTGTTTACTTACCAACTGAACGTTCGCCTTTGCTGCCATTGTGTTCATGGTTTTGCCGCCCAGCCGCCGGCTGCATGCAACTGGTCGTTCGCAAGTTACTGAAGGGACTGGAACATCTCGAGTCATCTTGCGCGGATGGAGGAACTGAAAATAGAAAAGAAAAGATATGCTGAATTTGTAAAATTCCTTAGTAATTGCTAAATATGAAAAATGAAAGGCCCGACAACTATGACGAGCGCCAACGGCACAGCGTCATGCAAAGCCGCAAAATCAGTTGTTGATCAAAAGGTTTCCTGTTATTCGCGATGGTGTGACGGAAACGGAAAATGAGTCTAGTCAGAGTTGCTTTACTTTGGCGGCTAGGCAAGACATTTTCATACCACAATATTAACATTACTTGCACTTCGTGGCATTTCGCCATAATGAGGACATCGTTTTACCATGGTAGTGTTTAGTTTATATTGTATTGCGCCCCGAGCGGGCCGTGCCTGGGTGCGCCTGTGACCGGGGCCAGGTCACCTGATGCAGCTGATGCAGCTCTGCACCCCGCACCGCGGGCCGCGACCGGTAAGTTGGCTCCGGGAAGCGAGGGAAGAGCGCGCTGCTGTGCGCGGCGCTGAGGCGCCAAGATCCGTACAGTGTACACGTACTGAGGCTTTGTGTTCGATTCGTGAATGCAGCTACAGCCATGCTACATGCTACCAGCTTCCGCAGTAAAACGTAAGTAGCTAATAACGAAATGCATGCACTAACACTACCTAACCTCATTCAAACATACGTATACGTATTCAACCATTCGTACCTTTCGAGTAGTCACTCTCAGAGTCTCGCTGCCCTGTATTCAGCTGCTCGGGAGCCGAAGAAAACAGTGCAGCAGGGTTTGCTGAGCACAGCAAGCGTTGCAGATCCTGAAAAAGGAGGCAGTGATGAGTCCTAAAACTGACAATGACAGGTCGTGGTCGTGACATGTCGCCTTCTTCACAGTAGGAACCTGGCACAATCTTATGACATCTTCCAATGTCAGAAAGAGAAGATGTCTGTGATAATTGGCATGACATGTCCGCTATAATACGGGATGTTTATGAGCACATATGTTTTCACGAAAATATCCTAGTTACCACAAGCACCTTGTCATCTAAAAGTATAAAAGATATGTACTTTGTTGCCATTCTCCATTTGTGATAGGTCGCATTACCGTATGTAACATGTTATTACAAGGAATAGAGTGGCCATCTCCCATCTGATTTCGACACTAACGTAAAGAACACGGATCTTAACGTACCTTGACGACCTGTGCCGACGGATTGTAGCGGGCTGGAAAGGATGGCAGAATAGGATTATTGATAAGAGTGACCAGGTTAAAGGGATCACCGAAGGACAGACAACATCCAGGAGCTAGACAAATAGATCATGCAAGATACATTTGAGACTGTAACAACGGCCGAATAGATTTGGAATTAACAACGGCCGAATATATTTGGAATGTTCCACGGCATAGGGGACTGAGAACAAGATGCCAGGCAGACGACGTTTACGTACCCGCCAAAGCAGAATATGCCTAAATGTTGGATACACTTACGATAACGCCAGAAGTTATTTTTCAATAAGGCAAGTTCACGCAATTTTATTCCACTCGTGGGGTAACGTGGATATGACAGACAGAAGGGTAGTCGTTATTGTCTGCTCCCCCATATGGAAGCTTCAGCAGCATTGAAAAACAAGCTAACAGAATTAAGCCAGCAACTTCTGATAAGACCTACCACGCAGATGCAGTAACTCGAAACAGTGTTACAGCTTTTGCTAAGATATACTGGAGAACGTGATCTCAGAACAGACTGACCGGATGATACAGATGTGTGAACTTGATATATGTAAGGTTTGAGAAGAAGCTTGGACAGAACGTTTTCATTTGAAAATTAAACGTGCTTTAAAGGAGCAGTACAGCAACAAAGCAGCAATATTTCAACACCTTTAATATTCACTCGATGTGATGCCTACTTACACTGCTGATAGTATGCAGCAAGCAATGTCTACTTTTTTATTTTCACCATGGGAAATCATATTGGAGTTCTGAAAAATAATGTTGTTAAGATGAGTGATATATCAGCAATACGGTACACATACAAGGCATGGACGGTATACATTCAGTGTTCTCTTCTTAAATATGGCGCATGCATTTGTCATTTTGCGTTATGCTTTTACATGGCATGATATGTCCATAAGATTAACCACATGTAGGGGAAGATGCCTGATTAGCGACCCTCTTAGTGGGAGCGGCCGTAACTCTGATTGTATCAGTGCTATAGCTAACCGACAATAATAATTTGATAGACCCAACATTTTTCTATGTAACTATACAACCACACCATTATATACCCCCATGCAATTTATCGTGATTTGCAATTTGGTGGACCCTTGCAAAAATCGCAAATAGGGAAATCATCTCTTTTAGCGACCGGGTCCTGGTCGCAAATAGGTCTATGGCCAGCTCCATGGTAATTTCACCAACAGAAATAGGTAACCAAAATGTTACATTTATATACGACGATGAGCATAAACACGACAAAGGAGTGCATCCGTGTAACTAAATTTAACGGGGATTGTAATATATATCCACTTTTCGAGATCTGGTGATGCTGTCTTCGGAAAACCCATTACACATCAACTGCTACATACTGACACAATGGACAATTTGTATCCCGGTCGCTAAAAGGGAACACAGAAGTCGAAGAGGTCGCTAATAGGAAATGTGTGGTCTGACACGTTTTAGATCCATTCAATAAAGAATATGTTGCTGTTTCGTTTGAAACAAACGTAACTAAAATGTCAATTGAATGCACATTTTAGTCATATGCCTTTTCATATCATTGCAACAACAACAAATGGTAAGAACTGGCTACCGATGCATACGTTTGGCATAAGAAATGTGCCTGTTTTGTATTAGCTTAACTGGAACGTTCCTCTAGAACCACATCAAGCTGGTCACGGGCTTAATTTGCTCAACTATATATGAGGAACATTTTTACAGATTCTTTGAGTTCCTTTCCATGACCAGTTTTCTCAAACAGAGGGGGGTCGCAAATCGGGAGAGGTCGCTAATAGGATACTTTACCCTATCTAGTTTGTATAATAATTGTAGTTATTACAGTCTGCGCAAGCTGATGAACAAGCGCAGCGGTATCATATCATACAGCACAATTTTAGGCTATAATAAAACACAAAGACAATGCGTTTAATTTCTTTGATATGGCATGTTCTCAAGGTTATACAACCTGAGCCAAGACACGATAGCGCATGTTATGTAAGTATCCTGGCCAAAGTATATATGGAAAACTTCTTATACACTAATCTAATCCTTCGCTGATCTTACCTCATTGTTCCAATGCCGACCTTTGCCTGGCGCCTCGCGAAATCAACTTCGAAGATTTCCCTTGGCTGATTCATCAGGAATGGAAGTTCTGGAGCTGAACGCTGAAACATAATATAAATGAAGTTGACAAGCTAACAAGCGGCGTATGAAGACGATATCGGACTGGATAATAAACCTGCGGGATGCCTGCATGATACACCTGGTGTAAAATGTGGTGTACAAGGCGGAAAACATAATACAATTTTAATACAAGTTTCCCTAATAATGCAAGTTTCGAGTTACACTACACATAATACAAGTTTCCCTAATCAAGACCGTTTGTCGCGCATTCAGTTCGCCTTTGCAAAAATGTGGTAAATCAAAATTAAATCACAAAATGTGTTTAACTGTTCAAGAATGGGAGAGTCTTTGGAAATCAACATTAATCAACATTGGGAGAGTCTCCTTACGGATGAGAGAGTCTTTGGGAAGATCTTACAATTTTGATAACATGACCTTTTAATGACAAATGTTTTGGGAAATAAAATAAAAATATGTTCAAATGAAATATGATATGAAAATTATTGATTTACTTCAAATGAAATATGAAATGACTTAATATGAAAAATGCAATATATTTATACTGCTACTATGAAATAACCTGGATTGGATCCAAAATTGAATCAGATAACCTTAGAAGAAAGAAACCTCAAACAAAAATGTGAACACTGCATAGACTCTGTCTTAAACAAGCTTACTATTTAATGAAAAAAGTAATGATGACCCAGAGTTTCATTTGACCCCTAAATCCTGACTTTGGAACTGGACTTCAGGAAATCCAAAAATAAATCACTTCAGGACCTAATGTGGAGTAAACTCCCAACTAGTGTTGGCATTTTGTTCATTTTCTGATCTTTTGAGGGTACAAAAGATTTTGTTCTCTTGAAACATTTACGCTCTTGTCATGTATTGTGGCTCACATTTTCATATTCAGCGTGCAGGTTAAGCACACTATTTGCTATACTGGCAAATAAGCAGTATCTGTTTGAATACTACAATGCACCTTTATGTGGGAAAAGATCATATGTCCTGAGAAGGTTGCACTGGTACACATGCTCAAATATCAGCAAGCGTTATGTGATTATGTTTAGAGGCAAGTCAATCGCACTAGGTTGGTAGATTGTTAACATTAGGTTATTCCTTATTGGCATGACCTGTGGTTTGTGGCAGCGGCCGTGCCATACTCATCATTTGCCATTGGTGAGTGGGCGGACCATGCCCAAGTATGTTGAGCATTAACAATTCTGCCGTCGGAAGGAAGGAAGTCGTAGCTCGAAAATTTGTCGTTTGTTTTTTTTACTTTTTGGTGTCGTTGGAAAGCTCTTTGTGAGGCGAATCTGATAAATCCAACCATAAACGTGTGCATAAACTTAAAATGTGTATATATATTTTTTTTAAATGCTGGCAAAAGGCCGTAGCTAAACTCCCGCTATGCAAACTGTCAGGAAGAAGGCCGTAAGCATGGTTTACGTCCGGAAAAAGCCGTACCTCATCATAATGTGAGATACGGCGTACTTCCCGGCAGAAATTAATATCGGAGAATGTCGATTTCGTCACAAATAGCCGTATCTCGTGAGTCTCCCTGTAGGAGGTACCATTTAGTTATAGTAATGTCTGGAACGTGCTTGCAGATTGCAACATTTTGGCGGGTCTTTCTGGCGCCAGCATTAAAGCTGTGCGCTGTTTGTTTGGCACGTTGTTGAAAATAGTTAATTTTGACACAGGCTTCAAACAGTATTTAGTACAATCGAGGATGGATACTATAAAACGAAAGAGAAATAAGCATGTTCAGTTAATTGGGATGATACGAGCGCGGGGGATTGGCATTATGTGCCTATGGCCAACGTCAGACTGTCGCCCGGCTTTGAACTCCAAGCTGGAGGCAAGGCCAGCGTGTGAAGTTTGGACCTAAGAATTGGACGGAAACCATTGCAGCATCGAAGAAAAAACGACAGTTGGCGTTTGGCGGCGAATCACCAAGTTAAAAAATGATATGGACGTGCTTAAAAAATCACATTTTTGGGGGGTATTGAACATGTATCTGGACAGAGTAACTTGTATGACGCAGAATAATCCCTCTTCCCATAAACAAACTCTCATATTGCATTTGATTTCATTGTTGTAACACCACGCTAGAAAATATTGATTGCCTTGTGATATTCAAAGATGTGATTTTGTCCGTGGATAAATAGCAAGCTTTTCGCACTTGTACGATAGTTCAGAGTTTCCTGACGATGATGAATACTCTGTTGCGGCGAGTGTCATCCGTAATGGGCCCACGGAGTCCTCTGGCGCCCCGGATCCCGTCTGCGCGGAGCCCCCTGGCGTCCCGGGTGCTGTCTGCGCGGAGCCTCCTGTCGTCCCGGGTGCCGTCTACGCGGAGCCCCCTGTCGTCCCGGGTGCTATCTGCGCGGAGCCCCCTGGCGTCCCGGGTGCCGTCTGCGCGGAGCCCCCTGGCGTCCCGAGTGCCGTCTACGCGGAGCCTCTTGGCGTCCTGGGTGCCGTCTGCGCGGAGCCCCCTGTTGTCCCGGGTACCGTCTGCGCGGAGCCCCCTGGCGCCCGGGTGCTGTTTACGCGGAGCCCCCTGGCGCCCCGGGTACCGTCTGCGCGGAGCCTCCTGTCGTCCCGGGTGCTGTTTACGCGGAGCCCCCTGGCGCCCCGGGTACCGTCTGCGCGGAGCCTCCTGTCGTCCCGGGTGCTGTCTGCGCGGAGCCCCCTGGCGTCCCGAGTGCCGTCTGCGCGGAGTACACCGGCGCATTGGGTGCCGTCTGCGCGGAGCCCTCTGGCGTCCCGGGTGCCGTCTGCGCGGAGCCCTCTGGCGTCCCGGGTGCCGTCTACGCGGAGCCCCCTGTCGTCCCGGGTGCTGTCTGCGCGGAGCCCCCTGGCGTCCCGGGTGCTGTCTGCGCGGAGCCTCCTGTCGTCCCGGGTGCCGTCTACGCGGAGCCCCCTGTCGTCCCGGGTGCTGTCTGCGCGGAGCCCCCTGGCGTCCCGAGTGCCGTCTGCGCGGAGTACACCGGCGCATCGGGTGCTGTCTGCGCGGAGCCCTCTGGCGTCCCGGGTGCCGTCTACGCGGAGCCCCCTGTCGTCCCGGGTGCTGTCTGCGCGGAGCCCTCTGGCGTCCCGGGTGCTGTCTGCGCGGAGCCCCCTGCCGTCCCGGGTGCTGTCTGCGCGGAGCCCCCTGGCGCCCCGGATGCCGTCTGCGCGGAGCTCACGGACACCTCGACTGGTATGCAATCAGACCTGTCCTGGCTGATGGAGAGCATGATGATCTTATACGACAGCAAGAACTCAGTAACGTTCGATGGCATGGAAGATTGCAGTGGTAGTAATGACCAGGAGTTTTCCCCAGTAAGGGCATCTAGCCCCACATCAGGAGCGCCTGCATTGCCTTCTCATCCGAACGACGACAGCCCAGCTACTGGCACCAACGGAACTGCAAAAGCTGCAGACGAAATAACGACAATTGCCGAACAAGACTTGGAGGGCGCAGGGTTGAACAAAAAAGTTTGAGCACGAACTCGAAGCCAACAGATAAGTAACTTCAAGTCAAAGCACAGCGCCATTGCCACTCCCAACACAGAACTTTGTCAAGGACCCCACAGGCATTCGTTTTGGGAAAGCCTCCAAAGCAGCTTATCTGTCAGGGAGCTGAATGGGTGAAAACAAGTGAGAGGGTCACAACTCACATGTGATATCCGAGTAGTTAGACTTCGAGATGAATTCACCTTTGAACTCATGCCTTTGAACGTTATGCCAGCATACAGTGTCACTGTCATGCAATACCTGTCTGCAAGTTTTACAGTGTAATGTGCATGCTGCATGTAAACGAAGATGATTAGGTACACGTGCCCTAAAAATACCTTAAATCAGTTCGTGACCTTGACCTTTGACCTTGGCAAAGGTTTTGCTGAAACTGATGGAAGCTTGGGTAACGAGACGTGGTTTGGTACCAGTTTGAACCGAATCGGACGGTAAACAAAGAAATGATTAGGTACACACGCCCTAAAAATGCCTTAAATCTGATGATCTGATTAAATTTGATAAAACTGATGGAAGCTTGGGTCACGAGACGTGGTTTGGTATCAGTTTGAACCGAATCGGACGGTAAACGAAGAAAGTATGCGGTACACGCGCCCTAAAAAAAACACTGTAATCAGTTCGTGACCTTGGCCTTTGACCTAGACAAAGTTTTTGTTCTGAGACTGATGGAAGCTTGGGTCACGAGACGTGGTTTGGTACCAGTTTGAACCGAATCAGACGGTAAACGAAGAAATTATTAGGTACAGAAGCCCTAAAATGCCTTAAATCAGTTCGTGACCTTGACCTTTGACCTTAACAAAGGTTTTTATAAACTGATAGAAGCTTGGGTCACGAGACGTGGTTTGGTATCAGTTTGAACCGAATCGGACGGTAAACAAAGAAATTATTAGGTACACACGCCCTAAAAATGCCTTAAATCAGTTCGTGACCTTGACCTTTGACCTTAACAAAGGTTTTGCTGAAACTGATGGAAGCTTGGGTCACGAGACGTGGTTTGGTACCAGTTTGAACCGAATCGGAAGGTAAACGAATAGATTATGAGGTACACGCACCCTAAAAATGTCTCAAATCAGTTTGTGACCTTGACCTTTGACCTTGACAAAGGTTTTGCTGAAACCGATGGAAGCTTGGGTCACGAGACGTGGTTTGGTACCAGTTTGAACCGAATCGGACGGTAAACGAATACATTAGTATGTACACACGCCCTACAAATGCCTTAAGACCTTGACCTTTGACCTTGACAAAGGTTTTGCTGAAACTGATGGAAGCTTGGGTCACGAGACGTGTTTTGGTACTGGTTTGAACTGAATCGGAGAGTAAACGAAGAAATTATGCGGTGCACCGTTTTTTACATTTTTGATGACCTCTAGAGGTGAAACCATTTGACCTAGAGAAAAACGGATACCATATTTGTGTTCAGCTCGCTGAGATCTACCTATATGCATATTTTGACGTCTACGAATACGTCGCTAACTTGACAGACATAAATAATAGACCCTGAAAGGCTTCTTCAGACAAAGTAGGATTTATGACAATCCATCTAGTTGGTATCGTCTACATCATGGCTAGATTCAAAGTTTAAAATCAGGCATTTGGAAGCGTCTGGGTTAACAGTAGTTTGTCCCAGGCATATTTCATTAAGCAAAAAACTGGTAAATATATGAGAATAAAAAATCATTTAGACTCATTATTTGGATCTATGAGGATAATGCCAATGTAGCTTTGATATCTACCACAAGAATCATGATCTGCATAATAGCTCAGAATAAAATATAATATTTCAACATTTGGCAAAGCAAAATGAATGCCTGAACTGCAAAATAATTATATTAAGGTTAATTTTACCACCCAAGTCACCAGTTATGGGGTAAGATAAGAGACATACCTTCAGACTTGCTAATATCTGACTTAACATGCAAATGGTGATATAGGGTAGCCCGGTAAACTGATGTAATGCCAAACACATCTTATGGACAAACTTTTCATATCACAGTCATAGGTGAGCAGCTTTGCCAACCATGGCCGGTAAACTGATGTAATGCCAAACACATCTTATGGACAAACTTTTCATATCACAGTCATAGGTGAGCAGCTTTGCCAACCATGGCCGGTAAACTGATGTAATGCCAAACACATCTTATGGACAAACTTTTCATATCACAGTCATAGGTGATGTTGCATGTCATTGACAGCATTGTTACAAATCAAGCAGCATTAAAAAGTTGGTGTTAGGTCAGGATGCACTCAGAATTATTGTTAGATAGCCCAAGTGTGTCTGACTCGTCTACATTGCCAATAGGTACATGTGAAGTCTGAATTGATATTGTTACAGTTCATGAGCACACAGCTGGACCAGCACTGGCATAGAGTGCATTACTATGTACCTATACAAGATCTAACCTAGTTTAATCCAAATTACTCGACAAGACCGGGACCTACAGGCATAAGCGCCTTCCTAAATCCTGATGAGTAGGTAAGGTAAGGTGAAGTTTGATTTTCAAATTTGAGAAAATACTTTGGTATACTGTCATGATAACTTACAAGCATGATGATCACGCTCTAGCATTGGTCAAGAATCACAAAGCCTCCTGACCAATTTTTTGTGACTAATTCCCGCTAATGTATATTTATATATATATATATATATATATATATATATATATATATATATATATATATATATATATATATATATATATATATATATATATATATATATATATATATATATATATATATATATATATATATATATATATATATATATATATATATATATATATATATATATATATATATATATATATATATATATATATATGTATATATATATATATATATATATATATATATATATATATATATATATATATATATATATATATATATATGTATGTATGTATGTATGTATGTATGTATGTATGTATGTATGTATGTATGTATGTATGTATGTATGTATGTATGTATGTATGTATGTATGTATGTATGTATGTATGTATGTATGTATGTATGTATGTATGTATGTATGTCATGTATGTATGTATGTATGTATGTATGTATGTATGTATGTATGTATGTATGTATGTATGTATGTATGTATGTATGTATTGTTTATTGTTGTTTATTAGTTATAAAACAACCACAGGCCGAAGCCCACTTACGGCTGTAGTCAAAACACACAACACACGCATCCTCATACATTCACGCATTCATACCTAAGACATGATGACAATGACAATAAATAAGTGAATCCCGCTACACTACGCAAAAGTAGGGCAAGGGACTAAAAAGTCAGCACCGCTGCCCCGCCACGGGAATCAATCAATAACTGCCTTCGCTGCATGCAAACTTAAAAGCTTGCGACTTAAAAGTAGTTGAACAAAAGAAATCGGTCTCTGGCATTTCCTGGATAAATCTGTTACAGGTCGCTGGTAGCCGCGATAAAAAGCTGTTCCGTACCGAATTCACCCTACCACCCGGCACACGAAACAATCCAGTGTGTCTCGTGCGTCGAGTGGGAACAGACAGGTGAAACATTGACACTAGATGTCCACAGTCAAGGCGGCCACGAAGTACCGAATGCAAAAATCTTATGTCGGCTTGGATGAAACGAGCTTTGATGGACTGACATTTAAAATGTTTCAGCAGCGAAGAATAATCCAAGGCGGGACAACGGCGCTGGTTTGTACATCCTAACCACATAAGAAACCTGTGTTGCAGACGCTCGAGGCGTTTTAAGTGGGTTGCTGCGGCTCCAGACCAGATAATACTACCATATTCAATCACGGACCTCACATGGGCGTTATACGCTGACAAAATTGCGGGGTGATTGAAATCTAGGCGGCGAGAGCATGGAGACATTTGTACACTACGCATGAGCAAACCGAGCATGCGGTTGGCCTTGCCTACGGTTGCATCTACATGGTCGGCGAATGTCAGCTTAGCATCTAA
>JAXIVJ010004458.1:0-82736 GCA_036785665.1 Chirona hameri | reverse complement strand
AACTTGTTCCAGACGCTGCAGTAGCTCGTCTTCAGAGCGCCCCACTGAGCAGGATGTCATCCAGGTATATGGAGACACCAGGAACTCCGGTCAGCAGCCTTTCCATCTCGCGCTCAAAAATGCCCACAGCCGATTAGACGCAAAAGCCAGACGACGGTAGCGGAACAAACCGCGATGCGTGTTGCTAGTAAGCAAAGCAGGTGGGTGCCGTGACCGAGTGACACCCGTGCTGCGTGAGCTGGGATGGCTCAAAATGACAACCTGATATGGCGAACGCGATGTCATGTTCATACGAGACATCCTCACAGCCACTCGTGCACCGGAGATTCTGCGAGAGCGTGTAGTTCGCCGGCTCCGAAGTCTCCGCTCGTGCACTCGGGCAACTACCGATGAGCTGCTGCAGCTGCCGCGTGTCCGAACCGAGTTTGGCCGTCGTTCTTTTGTATTTCGCGCATCCAATGCATGGAACAGGCTACCCGCAGAGGTGCGTGCGTCAGCCGCCAAGAGCAGCGGTGCCTTTAAACCTGCCTGACCTATCACCTGTCAAGCAGGTAAATGTTAACTTGTGTCGAAATGTGTCGTGTCGTAAGCCTAGTTTTAAACATTTGTGTATTATATGTTCATCGACGTGGTTGCTAGAAAACCCACATTGTGGAAGCACCTAAATACATACATACATACATACATACAATGGACGGTGCTCCTCTGCTACTTTCAGCTGCTGATACGCGCGGCTCAAGTCCAACTTTGCGAACACCTTTCCGCCAGACAGCTTAGCAAACATGTCCTTTACCTTGGAAACATGATGTTTATCCACTTGATGGCTCGGTTGGCAGTCTTGTTCTAAGTTACCACAGATACGGATACTCTTGCCGTCTGGTTTCACTACCGGCACTATCTGACATGCCCATTCGGACGTTCGTACCGGCTCCAGGATACCAGCCTCCACTTCTGCATAAAGTTGTTCTTCCACCTGCTTCCTGTAGGCATACGGGAATGTTCCTAACCCGACAAAATCGAGGTGACACTGACTCATCAAGGTCAAACTTAACTTCAACGTCTCTCAGACAACCAAGTCTCTGGCGAAAACACGTCCCGCATACTTTTTTCTGAGTTCCATCCACACGAGAGTCATCAGCCGATCTCACCTGCTTGATATCTGACCAGTTGAGCTTCAGAAACTGCAGCCAGTCTCTGCCCAGCAGGTTCGACCCAGCGGTGTCCCACCACGAGAATTGTAGCTCCAGATGCTGGTCGCCGTAGCGTATGACGGCGCTGAACTCTCCCTGGACCGGGACGGGCTCTCCGGTGGTACGACCTCAGTTTAGCGTCGCTGCACTGGAGCTCCAGGCCGATGTCACTGTGGCGAGCCACATTTTAAAATTACACCCAGAAGATACAAAGCGGGGTACAAATATAAGTAGAAGAGAAATTTTGCAAAAGCTATATATTTTCCAAATTGAACATCGATAGAAACGGCGGCCGTGTTGACACCAGAAGCTTCCAACAGTGCAGACGCCGGCTGAGGCCACCCACGCAGACGACAAACACCCTCGTCAAAAGGCCGGACACCTGCGGGGTGTCGTTGTTAGGGGCACACCCGGCCCATGAAACGACGCCGTTATCCCGACCCAGCGACACCATTACACGTGAGCGCCGGCCAGCGGGCCGCGTCACGTACGGCGCTCGGCAGAAGCCTCTACGCAGGATCTGACCTAAATACGTCAGCGAGCGCCGGTCAAAGGCCGCCGCAGGCGCCCACCAGGGCCGCTGCAGCCAGTTCCGGCGGCTACAGCCGCCCTCCCGGCAGCTGCAGCTACGCTGGGTGGTCAGAAGGACCCATAAGGAGGCAGCAAGCAATGGCCCGGGGCGGCGGAGTCGGCTTCCGGCCGCCGCAGGCATCCATGGGCCGCTGCAGCTGGGTCAGGCTGGAGAGACAGACGAGAGACGGGGGTGAGCGGTGATGGAGGGAGGAGAGAGATTCAGAGACGAGAGACGGAGTTCGGGAGTGAGCAGGGACGGAGGCAGGCTGGGGCCGCGGCTCCTCGCCGCGAGCCTCAGTCTCAGAGGAAGATTTGTTGTTTGTTTTCTTTGCCAAATTCGTACGGGTGACAAGAAGCCGCATCAAGTACCATCACCACAAGTCAGGTTGGAAAGGCAGACCCACAAGATAGTTATGTCGGTGATGGCCTTCAAGATTTGCTGTGTGTTTTTAGTTCTGTAAATTCATACTGGAGACTGGGAAAAAGAACGTGCATCATCAAGTAAGGTCGGAAAGTCTGCAAAATCCTTGTACCCTCCTTATATCCCATGCTCAGTTAATTTGTTTGTGCATTTGAATACCATCAAATTTTAATTTGCACAGTGTTTCGGCCGTTTTTTCTTCTTTTTTTAATCTTTTAACTCCCCTGCCATTTGGGCATTTGTTTGGTCATATAGTCACGATTATGTCTACGCGAGTATGTGTATGGTTGACAAATTATACTATATATTGTTTGCCTGACTAGTTGTAAACTTCTAACGTAAATCAAAATTCTGATATGGTATGGACGTTTTGTTTGCGTCTCTTACGAGCGTTTTACGGTATTGGACGGATGTTGACGAGTGTTGACGAGCGGTAATTTGAAGTCATCGCCGTTAGATAAGTATGTTGGGTAGTTAGGTTGCAAGTCTATGCTTTTGAAATATTTTGCTTTTTAAAGCTGTTTTTAAGCACATCTTGAACATTAAGCCAAAATAATGTCATTTCTCGCCCCTCAGCCAGATCGGGGCAGCGTGTGGCCGTCTCGCTCCTCAGCCGGACTGGTGCAGCGTATGCCCGTCTCGCCCCTCAGCCAGACCGGGGCAGCGAATGGCCGTCTCACTCCTCAGGCAGACCCATAGGCGTAGGAACAGGGGGGGGGGGGGGGGGGGGGGCGGGGCACATGGCCCCTCACTTTTCGGCCATTTTTGGGGGGCTAAAAAAATTATTTTTGCTTGGTGAGAAAAGTGTTTGATAGCAAAAAGTTCGCCAAGACGAGAGCAGCCCAAATTTGCAAAGAAATCTTCCACAGGGGGTTGGGGTACTCTCAAAACGAGATCACAGTTTCACTGCCCCTTGCTCCCTTGTGGGCCCCTTTATCGATATCGGTATACTGGTAAGTTATTACCTAATTTCGCCATATCGGCAAGATAGGCAATAACTTCTAAAATACCTGGTTGTAAATTACAAGGAAAATATATTTAGGTTCAGACTTCCCAATTCTACAAACAAAACGTAATTTTGCTTAAAAACACAAAATTTGCCCCTCTCAAAAATAATTTTCACAATTTTGACTAGATTATTAAGCAATTGCTTTCACCAAATTGCAAAATCCGATTTTTCAAAAAAAAAACATTTTTCTTCCTTATACCTTATGTATGCCAAGACATCGCAGTAATACATTTTTGAAAAATAATAGAAAAATATGATAGGGATGGCTTTTTGATGTGCTATATACGACAGGCATGCTGTTTGTTTTTTAAAACAAAAACAAATCCTCTTAAAGAAAACAAGAAACTTAATATTAAAAATATGACTTTATTGATTTTTATTTCAAGTTGTTTTCTTCTATAAGTCACCCATGAAGCAATTGCTTTCACTAAATTGCAAAATCCGATTTATAAAAAAAAAAATCTTCCTTATGTATGCCAAGACATCGCAGTAATACATTTTTGAAAAATGATAGAAAAATATTATAGGGATTCCTTTTTACTGTGCTAGATGGTGGGCATACTGATTATTTTTTCTAAAAATGATTTCCTCTTCCTTATACTCCTTCATGTATGCCGAGACATCGCAGTAATACATTTTTTTTTAAATGATAGAAAAATCTGATAGGGATTGTATTTTGATGTGCTATACGGTGGGCATACTGTTTCTTTTTTATACAAATGATTTCCCCTTAAAGGAAACAAAAAACTTAATATTAAAAATTTGACATTATTAATTTTTATTTAAAGTTTTTTCTTCTATAAGTGAAACATGAAGCAATTGCTTACACCAAATTGCAAAATCCGATTTTACCCAAAAAAACATTTTCCTTCCTTATACTCCCTTATGTATGCCAAAACCTCGCAGTAATACATTTGTGAAAAATGATGGAAAAATATGATAGGGATTGCTTTTTGATGTGCTATACGGTGGGTATACTTAAAGGAAACAAAAAACTTAATATTAAAAATATGACTTTCTTAATTTTTATTTCAAGTTTTTTTCCATTATTAGTGAATTTTGAAGCAAGCGCTTTCACCAAATTGCAAAATCCGATTTTTCAACAACAAAAAATCCTTATACTATCTTATGTATGCCAAGACATCGCAGTAATACATTTTTGAAAAATGATAGAAAAATATGATAGCGATCGCTTTTTGATGGGCTATACGGTGGGCATACTGTTTTTTTTTTTTTTTATAAAAAAATTATTTCCCCTTATAGAAAACAAAAAACTTAATATAAAAAAAATACTTTATTAATTTTTATTTCGAGTTTTTTTTGTTCTTCTATAAGTGAAACATGATCAATTGCTTACACGAAATTGCAAAATTCGATTAAAAAAAAAACTTTTTATTCCTTATACTCTCCTACGTATGTCAAGACATCGCAGTAATACATTTGTGA
Organism: Chirona hameri; assembly: GCA_036785665.1. Lineage (NCBI taxonomy): Eukaryota > Metazoa > Arthropoda > Thecostraca > Balanomorpha > Balanidae > Chirona > Chirona hameri. Next base: position 78,097 of record JAXIVJ010004458.1, on the reverse strand, counting down.
AAAAATGATCAAAAATATGATAGGGATTGTTCTTCAATGTGCTATACGACAGGTAAACTGTCTATTTTTTAATAAGATTCCTCTTCACAGGAAACAAAATATTCAATATTAAAAATATGACTTTATTAATTTTTATTCAAGTTTTTCTTCTTCTATAAGTAACCCATGAAGCATTTGCTTCCACTAAATTGCAAAATCCGTTTTTTTTCAATAAAACATTTTTCTTCCTTATACTATCTTATGTATGCCAGGACATTGCAGTAATACATTTGGAAAAATGATAGATAAATATGATAAAAAGCGTAAATATGATGACGCTTTTTGATGTACTATACGGTGAGCATACTGTTTATTTTTTTAACGAATTATTTCCCCTTAAAGGAAACAAAAAACTTAATATTTAAAATATGACTGAATCAGTCTTAACCCGGCAGTCACTGGGGTATATTCTGTAACACGACTCACTGGGGGGGCTTTTTTTAGCCCCCCTGGTATCTGCAGAACCAATTATCGCAGCGGGACATGCAAGGCGGCATTCGAAAGCGCTCAATGAGATAAACTAACGCAAACTTAAAAATGTCAAATTAAGGTCACATGTCAGGTCACGGTCAAGTCAAACGTCAAAATTGAGGTATTTGAGTTTATGGACAATACTTGCCATCCATGGCCTTCGATTGCGCCTATAATCACCCAAAGTGCTGTCAAAGGTATGATACATATCCCACATGAGCTAAAGTGAGATTGTTGGAAAAGATCAAGGTCAAGGTCAGGTAAAAAAAGGTCACTACACACAAAATATCTACGAAAGTCATGCAGCACATGTTTTATGGATGCTTTTACGCGTATAATTCGATAGTGATAGTCATTTTACCACCTGACTTCATTTACGTGAAGTTAGTGTCAAGTTCATGTCAAGTTCAGGTCACTGAAGGTCAAAATTTGAAATTGATAAATCGAAATGAAAAAGCATGTTTCTATATCAGTTTTATCAACAACAAAAAACAGTGCTTGCATTTATTTGTCTGTATCCAGTCAATAAAAGCCAAAAAACGCAATTTCAAAATATGACGTCATGATTTACCTATACTTTATATGCCATGACAGTCAAAAAAGATTATATAATTTTTAAATGTGGTATGGTAGTTGCCCATATGTCGTTATCTGACATATCTTCCGTTTTTTCAATATCTTTGAAAAATTTGATTTTGTGAGCATTTTTTCAAAAAAATAATATTTTTTTGAAATTTTTGGGGTCAAACACCCAAATTTTCGAAATTTAGAGATAGCTAGTTTGTAGCCCTTGCAATTGTCTACCTTTTAGCGTTTTTGGATTGCATTTTGCTTCAAATGCAACATTTGTACGGCCTGGCAAAGTTTAGCCAATTTTGGTGTCAAAATCGTGTTTTGTGACGTCACTAAATTTACTATATCTCGAGAAAAAAATTCTGACGAAATTTTTTTCATTTTTTTCAAAAGGAGTAAAAATGATGCCTATACCTGTATAAAATGATGCCTATATGGTGGCTATGTACTGGTAAATGAGAATTCCTCTAACTTAAAAACCAAAATAAATAGAACCAAACAGATTTCAATCGTGGATAGCCAATGAATGTACCTGAAATATTTCAAGTACTTAATTTTTAAATTGCTTAACTTTAAGTACAATTAAAATTTGCGTAAGACCGCTTGTCAGGTGAAAATTAAAATGTATAGAGACAAACCGTTACTAGTTTTAGATAGATAGTGTGCAGCACTTCTATTTAAAGAAACCAATAATTTTCCAAATACCTATTTTTAAGCACAAAACTTAAAAAGGTGACTTTTTCAGTATTTGTATTTTTATAGGTGAAAACATTTTCTGAGCAAATATTTGAAAACACTAGTTGATAGCCTGTTTCATTGCCTATCTAAAACTGTTTTTTTTTATTTTACCAATTTGTATTTTAAGTTTGTGTTTGATAAGTTTTAGGAAAACACTGAGTGCTGCCACCTGGCGGCAAAAATCTGAATTTGTTTTTGAACAGTTTCTTTCCTTATACTTTATTAGTATAGCGGAATATCTCTACTGCCCTTAAACGCCTATTAAACACCTCAAAATACCAATAGAGTCCGAACTTTCTTCGGTAGTCAGGCTTACCCGCGCACTGCAGGGGGGTTGATTTCCGCCCCCCGCCCCTCCCCCCGCCCCTCCCCCCCCCCCCCTCAGGTTTTCAGAGATAGCGAAAAAATGGCGGCGCGCAGCGCCGCCGCGTTTTGGCACACCTGATAGGACATCAATTGCGCACACTTCGAAACAAAAATATCCTCGGGTCATCACAGGTCAGGTCACCAGACCAGGTCAAGTGACCCCACCTCCAAAAATGTTTGCAGTTGTGCCAAAGCCAGAGTTTTTCACCGATCAGTTTGAAACTTACAGGATGTCATGAGGGCATAAGTACTTACAATTCGAATATCTCGGAATTTTGATATCGGTGACTTAAGGTCAGGTCAATTTCGTAACCTCCCCATAATACGTCAATGGGGAAATATACAAATGCTTCCTATTTCAAGGATATGCATGATATTAGTCCAATTACTTCTGGATCATGTTATTATAGGATATTCTTGATGATCCATGTGTAATTTTTTTTCAGTGACCCCTATTGGGTCATTTGAGGCCATGCGAGGTCACCATCACTTTTTTGTCAATAACTCCCTACATAATGAAGATAGAGAAGTAAAACAGACATCAACGTGTTTGTCTCGTCGATATACGTCTTCCCATGTGCAACATGCCCTACTTCGGTCACCACTTGACCTTGACCTGAGGTAAAATTGTAAAGTTAACTTAACAAGGTCACCATGTATATCATTCAAAGCGCCTTGACAAGATAAGCACAATGGCCCAAAGAGTTTTTCGTTATCTTTATTAAATAAAAAGTTAATAGCAAAAAACGATTGTGCAAAAAAAAACATTTTTTTAACCTCTGGAGCCACAAATATTGACCTGAGATCAAATCTGAGTACACTTGGGCGATTGAAAATTTCACTGGCTGGCTTTTTCTGTTTTCCGTTTGTTTCTAACTATCATTGTTTCTGAGATATATGGGAATTTCTGGAGCGATGTCCTAAAACAGGAGAAAAAAACTGGAAAATTTGACCTTTGATGACCTCTAGTGACCTCAATTTTGACCTGACCTAAAAGAACACTGGAATACTTTCGATAGATCATGTATGAAGCTATCAAATTCCCTTTTCTGCTTCTCGCTACGTAGCGTAGTTTTCGAGATCTCAGGGGGGGGGCGGAAATCAACCCCCCTGCAGTTCATGTTCGGCGCAAAGCCCCTGCAGTGCGCGGGTTAATGGGTCTGTTGCATGGTGGCTATATACTGGTAGATGAGAATTCCTCTAACTTAAAAACCCCCCAAAATAGAACCAAACAGATTTCAGTCTTAGATAGCCAATGAATGTACCTAAAATATTTGATGTACTTAATTTTGAAATAGCTTAACTTAAAGTACAATTAAAATTTGCGTAAGAACGCTTCTCAGGTGACAACAAAAATTTTGATAGCCAAACTATTACTAGTTTTATATAGATAGGGTTCAGCACTTTTGAATAAAGAAACCAATAATTTTCCAAATCCCTATTTTTAAGCACAAAACTTAAAAAGTTGATTTTTTTCAGTATTTTTATTTTTATAGGTGAAAAAAAATTATGAGCAATAATTTGAAAACACTAGTGGATAGCTTGTTTTATTTCCTAACCAAACTGTGTTTTGATTTTACCAATTTTGATTTTAAGTATTTGTTTAATAAGTTTTAGGAAAACCTTGAGTGCTGCCACTTGGCGGCAAAAATCTGAATTTGTTTTTAGACAGTTTTCTTCCTGAGTTTTTTTTCTTCCTGAGTTTTCTTCCTGCATTAGTATAGCGGCATATCTTTACTTTCCTAAAGGCCTATTAAACACCTCAAAATACCGATAGAGTCCGAATTGTTCGGTAGTCAGGCTTAATGGGTCTATTGCATGATGGCTATATACTGGTAGATGGGAATGCCTCTACTTTAAAAACCAAAATGAATACAGCCAAACTGTTTTTAGTCTTGGATAGCCAAGGGATGTACCTACGATCAGAAGAAGCCTCAGAAGACCGAAAGCCTCGGAACCTTTTCCGTAGTCAGGCTTAAAGGGTCTACGGCATGTTGGCAATATACTGGTATAAAGAAATGCCTATAACTTAAAATATAAAATTGATAGAACCTAATCGGTTTCAGTTTCGAATAGCCAATTAATGTACCTACGATCTGTGAGGTAATAATTTTTTTAATTGCTTAACTTTAAGAGAAAATAAAATTTGAGTTTGAACGCTTGTCACTCAAAAACGAAAATGTATAGAGCCAAACCGTTTTGAGTTTGAGATAGACTGAACCAAGGAATTTAAAAAAAAACAAAAAAAACAATACATTTACAAATACTCAACTTAAAATAGAAAACTTAAAAAGTGGTTTTAAAATGTAAGTTCTTTGCAATTTTAAGAACAACCATACGTGACCAAAACTTGTGTTCTATTTATTCGTGACCGCCTTTAAAGCCACATTTTTGGGGCGTTTCAAAATAACAATTATACTTAATATTTGTTAAGTAATTGCTAAAAAAACTACTTAAATTTTAATTAAAGTAAATGAATTACAGAGCTTGAAAAATATAGATTTAAGAATCTCCTTACTTGTAAAATGTTGCCCCGTTCCTGCCGGTGCCAAAAGTATTTTTTTCTTTTAAGATTCCTGAATTATTAAGCACGCTAGGAGGATAAACACTCAGCCATGTTTAAGCAACGACTGGTTTAAAACCTTTAAATGTAAACCACTATTACTCAAAAACTGTCAAAGCTAAAAGAAAATGGAAAACATATTCTTGTTTAGCTTGCCAGGTTGTACTATATTTAGTTATGAAAACTCAAAAAACTTGTTACTTTTAAGTTTCACTCACACAAGCGACGTCCCCCCAAGTCATATCTTCAGTATAATGGTATATGGTAATGCATATAACTTAAAAACCAAAATTATCACAACCACACCGATTTCAATTTTTGATAGCCAATAAACGTACCTATAATATCTGGTGTAGGTAATTTTTGTTATACTTAACTTTAAGTACAATCAAAAGTTAAGTTAGATTACTTGTCACTCAAAAAATAAAATGTATAGAGCCAAACCGTTTTCATTTTCCAGTAGCCCTTGTGCAGGGCTTATGGAAAGTGTACAAAAAAAAATACATTTAGCTTAAAGTAAAAAAATAAATAAAATACATTTGATTTTTTTTTTGCGTTTAAGGAAGAACTATACATGATCAAAAATTGTGTTTTATATATTCGTGACCACCATGAGAAGTTGCATTTTTAGGTTTTAAAAAAATACCATTTATACTTCATATTGGTAAAGTTACTGCTGAACAACTACTTAAATTTTCATTAAAATGTATAAATTCATAGATATCGTAAAAAGATCGATTAGAGGGTCTCCTTACATGAAAATTGATGCCTCGTTCATGCCGGTTCCAAAAATAATTTTTGTGTTCAGATTAGTCGAATATTAAACAAAATATGAGTATATAAACTGAAACATGTTTAAGAAATGACGTGTGAAATTTCTTAAAATGGTAACCGTAATTACTCCAAAACCAAAAAAGCTACAAGAAAATAGAAAAAGATTCTTGTTTAGCTGGCTGAGTTGTACAGGAAACACTTTTCAAAACTTTAAAAAATATATATATATCACAAGTTTGACGCATATACAGTTTTTACCATTTGGAGCTAAATAAGTCAAAAACTCCCTATCCGATTTCAAATTTGAAAACATATTTGGAGTTCCCATCTAATTTGACATCTAATGCATATTTTGGTTTTTGAAAATATTCCAAAACAAAATATTTTTTTTTTGTGTGGAAAAAATCAGTTTTTAATTTATAACTTTTTTGTTTGTCAACTTTTCTTCTTTTTTAATGCAGAATCAAACCTGCCATCAAATTCCGCTTCTTATGAATTATAACACGTTGCTGTCATTCATTTTCAAATTTCGTGTTTTTTTCCCGCCAAAATGTTTTCAGCCTATAACTTTTTTGAGAAAAAATCTACAAGAAAAATCAGGGGGTTGAAATTGTGTGATTTTACATTATCTACCATATTTTTTTGTAACCAAAAAAAAAAGAAAAAAAAGTTATACCACCCAAACATCGTTTTTTTAATGCAAAAAAAAAGAAGAAAAATATAGGTGTTCTATCGTAACAAATCCTGACATAACGTTTTTTGTCTTTGATTGATGGACTTGTTAAATTTTGGAAATGCGTCAATTTGGAAATGGGATCCCTCCTATCTCAAAAACTTCTCAACCGATTTTGTATTTCTCTTATGGTAAAAATGTACCGTCTAACGTGTTTTCTTTTCATTTTGTACCATAATCCCAAAAAATGCATATGAGAAAACTTAAAAATAAAAAACTTAACTTTTTTCTTCTTCAAAATTTAAAAATTAAAAATTAAAATTAAAAAACATCGTAATCTCTAATCGATGCAACATTTGATGGTGCATCTTTTTCCTATCTCGGATTTTCCAAATAATTTGCAAAAACAAAGTTAGGTTAATTTGAACTTTGCCCAAAAACCAAAAAAGTCGACTGTGACGCCACCTATAATGATTTGTTTTCCAAAAACGATAAAATATTGTATGTCAAATGGCAAGGGAAGTCCGATTCTTTTTACGAATTGAAAATCGGTTGAGTAGTTAAGAAGTTATACTAACATGCACCTAATTGATTTAGACTGATATTACATAAGACACTACGGTGGTATTTAGAATCATATACCCTCTCATCATTTTTTGTGTGCTAACCAGTTATTTTCAAAGCTCACCTACCATACATACGAAATAACAGGACATGGTAGGCTTGAGAGTTTGAGAGGTAACCGAAATTTCAGCCTGGTAGGTTAAAAATTATAGGTGCTAGGTCAAAAAAACGAAAAACGCGTTTTTCGACAAATTTTTTTTTTACTCTGCATTTTTTTGACCAACTTCTTATAAGGGTAGGTAAAACCGAGACCGCCAAACGAAAGATCGACAACTGGGATACCGGTAGGTTAAAACTAGAAAAATTAGAACCCTTCGAAAGACCCCTCCAGACCCCTCGCCATATCGGCAAGCTTGCTTGCCAATATGGCAGTGATCCTTGCCGATATGGCGCATATGCTTAGGTAGGGTAACAATGACTACAAATTGTCAGTATCACATCATGCCTGATTCTGAAGCATGTCAAGTCTGCTTTTACAAAACCGCATGCAAAATATGTGTGATATGTCACTAGTATGACTGGCATGCCTCAATTTCATACAAATTAGTAATGATCAGGTATTGAATCTGGAATGTGAAATACACTACCTTTGTATACACTACTCAGCAGGTCACAAATGAAGCTTACAAATATTTTTTAGTATGCATAACAAATAACACAACATGCAACAAAGATCACTTACTCTGACTCAGGAATGGGATGATCTTGTCGAGAACAAACAAATAAATATTCAGTGCAAATCGACTCACCAAACAAATGCAGCGTAGCCAAAAGCGTTTTCCGGGAATGACGGATGGCCCACGACGGGCAGCCGTGACGTCCCGTAGCGTTATAATTGGCCTCGGGATTGATCTGCTTCCTTCATGTTTAAAACTTCCAAAAAGTATCTCCGATTCCTACTTTGTAAGTGAATTTGTTCTTCAGGAAAGACTTGAGGAAAATAACCGTTTTTCCGTTCGTTGGCACAGACAAAAATCTAACTCATGTGACGTCACAGAAGAAAGTGCTACCAGATGGCGTACCTGTTGTGTATCTTACGGTGTGCATTATAAAAATGGGGGCGCACATAAAGCAGCACTGTTTACCTAATTCGATTCACCATAAAATCGGGAGGTGTGACGCGCTTGTGACGTAAATCTGAAAATGACGTCATGTTGTATAATATTTTATTTCATGAATATATCCATAGTTCCCGGGTTTTATGACAAATTAATAGCAGAATAATTATCTGCGTACTTGTATAGCATTGTATAGCATTCGCTCGAATCTACCAAGGTCGACACTTCCCTTTAACACCTGTGCATATGCTCCTGAACAAACTGATCATGTCCAATAATCTTATACAAGCCTATTATCATGCAACTGATAGATCATTATATTCAGCACATGCTACATATATTTTACTAATAAATGCAACTGTTTATGGATTGTAATGCTGGAGCCAATGGGGGGAAGCACCTGAAGTGTTATTCGACTCTACAGGATCCAATACCACTTTTGTTCTTAGACCATACCATGTTACAAATATATCGCATGGTACAATATTTAATGGACTCATGCCTGAAATATTTCTTATTGAACTCGCCTTTGGCTTGTCCAATAACAAATCTTTAGCAGGCACTCATTCATTCAATTATAATAATCATTGGTTATTTTTACCAAAAAAAATATGAAGTAAGTGCTGCTGAAAACGATGGTGATATTTTTTATCTCGAAAAGTCACTTAGCTTTATAAATTAAGTTTTTAACCTTGGGATGATGACGTCATTATTGAGCTATAGACTGCCGCTGATTGGCTGACAAGGTGGGATTGGCTGCAAAAAAAGTGACTGTCGGCGAATCAGCGGCGAGACTAGTCTAGACCCCATTTTGCAAATACGAAATTAAATTGCTTAAAAACGGCTAAGTGTTGGGGAAAATGACCTTTGTATTTTCAACATTTAAATAACGACCAAGATAATGGCTATCTCAGTTCAAAACCAATACAAAGGTGAAACATTTCCTTTAAGCAAATATGCATGACCACATCATCATCAATGACAAAAACTGACTTCAAGGTTGGATTTTGTCACTTCAAGGAGAGGAATATGCATCTCACTGTGTCAAATCTGAATCTGCCAGGTAGAAATCACTGTTGTGCAACACTTAACCCCAACATCGCTAGAAAGTCAGGCACTCCCTATATTTTCCATAGATGGGAATGCTTGAATCGTCACTTTTCCAATATGAAAAAGTGTGTTCCTTTATATAATTAGACAGCAATGAGCAAAACTAAGACTTACACCTGTAAGACGCACAATTGCAGTCAAATGTTGTTTGTTATCCCACGCCGATATCTCTATTTGCCATTGAATCACGCGCTAAAGCTATTTTTTAACCGACCGTCAGTTAACTCGGAATTGAATCACCATATGGTGATTATCAATCTGATAATCCACGGCTGTGAAATCTTCGGGTGGGGCTTTAGAACACTGAAAAAAACTTACACTAGAGTTTATTTTTTAGTAGTATTTTTGTCTACTTTACACTATTTTTAGACTATTTATACTCTTTGTTACGAAAAATGAAGAGCAAAATAAAGCTAAGGTGTAAATTCTCTCTATTTTCCTGTTCGTTCTTGCTCCGTTGATACCGACGTACGATATCACCAGACAGAGGCCAAGACGTGTTGTGTAGTTGGTCAACGGTAAGCTTCAACGGCAAGCAACGGTAAGCCACGAAGATCAACGGTAAGCTTTAAAATGTCATGTATCGATGTAACATATGTACGAAGATATTGATATTGTCTAAAGTTATTGTCAAGCTGGCACATATATCATTATGGAGGCACCACATTTGCCACAGATGATCAAATCATGAATGTGGATGTAGGTAGATGCAGATGACAGCTTATATTATATCCATTTATGCTTTCCAGCCTGGGTGGGTAGTGGATACTGCTTAAATATTTTATATATATAGCTTTGGTAGTGATTGAGGTATGGTAAGATGCTGTAACACCGGACAGTCATATCGTCGGAACTTTCATGCTAGCAGAATGTAAACAATGTGTCAGTCCAGTCTGCAAAATGTGGCAGCAACATTGACGAGATGTTTGGGGCAGTGCAGTCTTTTTTATGTTTATATTGAATGCATTGTTTTCCTAACTCCTTGGCACGGTGGCACGGTGCTGCACCTTGGCACGGTGCAGAGTATATTCCTAAATTTGAATTGTCCCACCTAATCTTACTTCTGCGCTGGGCATTTCTGCCTTCCAAAAAATCAAAAGCTGCTTCAAATTTTCCAAAAGCTGACCCAATTTTGATGGGTTGGTGCCAACCCTGCGGCCTGCCCCGACAAGATATCGTCAAAACCTGCCACGTTTTGCAGACTGGGCGTCAGTATTGTCTAAATTCTGATACCATGAAATGTCCAAGATTCGAACATGTCCGGAGATCGGACTTTTAACCTAATCTTTGACTAGGGTACTTACCTGTCAGTCCACCAAGTTTGTAGCAATCAAGGTTTAAGGTTACCATCACAGTTGTTAATCTGGAGGTTTGATGACGTCACTGGGAACATAATGGAACCTGGCCTTACCTAATGGCTACTAACATGGGCTTCTCCACGGGGGGTGGGGGGTCCCCTCCAACATCAGTCGGGTGAGCTATGTTAATTTTGACCCATTTTTGGAACTAATCCATTTTTTAATAATAATCATATTTAATTAATAAACGTTCTTTTTTCATAGATCTCTCTTTTGTAGTTTTGATTTGTCCATGGAGCAGCAATTCAGTTCATAGAGGCTTGGGTTTGTGTCGCATAATGTCTAAAGTGACCATGACTGTTCTGTTCTATGTTAGTATATTTTCATATTTGTGTCCTGACCTCGACCTTGACCTGTGCTTAGTATCAGACTTATACTCACGCAGTTCCTTCGCCATACATTAAAAAGTACCGACACTCAGATTGCGGTGAGAGCTGCGAATGTGTGGGCTACAAGCAGGGCTGTGCTCGACTCATAATTTTTAGACTGACTCCACTCTGACTCATTTACGAAGGGACTCTGACTCAACTCTGACTCAAGCGGGGAAATTATTTGTTTGAGTCGACTCAGCTTTGACTCATTTGCCTTTACGCCTGACTCAACTCTGACTCAAGCGAGGGGACAATTTGTTTGAGTCGACTCAACTTTTACTCATTTGCTTTTACCCCAGACTCAACTCTGACTCAAGCGGGATTTTGTTTTTGTTTAGTCGACTCAACTTTGACTCCTGTGAAAATTGCTTGAGTCGACTCATTTTTTACCTCAAGTTCAACTAACTTAACGACTTTGATTCAAATGTATTTTACTTGCAAAAACTCAGAATATTATATCATATATGTAAAAAAAAATATTTGTATTTACTCTGGATCAAGGCACATGAATGAATATTGCATCATAATCATACATAAATATCTACTGCATCCAGCTGCATTGTAAGCTATATTCAAGTAATATAATATATTCATATATTCCTATAACAATAATAATAATAAGATGAAGAAGAAAAATAATAATTATTATTCTTATTATTATTTCGCACCAGCACATGTACGAATCTTTACTTTGCCACTATTGTTAATTGCTATGGATTTGAATGGTACTATATGATAGGATGCAAATATGAAATAAGTGAGGCTTATTTGAAGCTGGTTCTTGAGCTGGACTGAAAAGTAAAACAGGTGTTAATTAAAATTGAGTTGCCAAACCAATCAACAAGCTCAATAGTCAATACTGATAGCAGTCTAGCAGGTTGTAAAACACTAACCGGTGTGCTGTATTCATGAATACTGAATAGGTACTTACGGTTATGAGTTAAAGTAATAATTCCTGGCCTTTTGTTACTTACACAATTTTGCTCAGTCAGATAAACAGACTGCAGAGTGCAGTAAGAACACTGCATTTAGAACACATCAGTCAATACACTATGCTACGATATTGATATCTTTTGCATTAGTATAATTCAATTAAACCACACCATCCACCAGCGTTTTAAAAGGTGTGCGGTGCCACACAGACATGTAACCCCCCCCCCCCCCCCCACACTGCCAACCCCAACCACAAAATGTAATATTTTGTAATTTGTCGCGTTCAACTTCAATACAATTCAACACATATTCCAAACTGTTCAAGGGGCGGCGGATTCGGGGGGAGGGGCAGCGGGGGCAGCCGCCCCCGCTGGCAAAATCAAGCGGGGGCAAAACTACATTTTTGCCCCCCCCCCCCCCCCCCCCCCATCTTCCGTAGTCGAAAATTACATATCCTTTACCATATATGGTAAAAATGATGAGCATTGCAAAAGTTTAAAAAAAATATATATATATACTTCATATGGCAGTAAAATATGGTAGCTTGTCCTTGAGGCAAAAGTGACGCAACGCAAGTTTAAACAATATTGGCGGGAGCACTGAACTCTATAACATGGAACGCGCTTTGGCCGGAAGACTGGTCTAATGGCGGCCGCCATCTTGTGCGGACCAAAAAGGCGGCCGGGCGCGCGGCCGTCCGTGTTAAAGGATGGGGAGGCGGGTACACCGGCTGACATTTTACAATATATTGAGCGAACTACCTGTGGTAGCGCAATATGACTACCACTAAAACGTTCCAAATTGAATGGAGAATGATTCTAGGTGTTCATATTTTTTTCGTGAAAAAAAATGCGAAAAAATATGAACACCTAGAATCATTTTCCATTCAATTTGGAACGTTGTAGTGGTAGTCATATTGCACTACCACAAGTAGTTCGCTCAATATATTGTAAAATGTCAGTCGGTGTACCCACCTCCCCATCCCTTTTAACCCTTTTAACTGGGCATGGCGCGCTCGGCCGCCTTTTTGGTCCGCGATATTGTGATGATTGACTATCGCCTATCGGCGGGACTGGCGTCACCAACACTTTCAGCCGTGACCGTATGTAGTGAGTAGGTAAGAAGGTTAGTAGGTAGGTAAGTACTAAGGACTAAGGTACCTCACGTGCGTATAGTTGCATCATATGCACATTCACATTCGCGTGCACATTCGCGGACCCTTTTGTTTCTGCTCAAAATGTGTATATAGTATATATTGAGCTGCTAATCACGAAAACATGTTTTCTAAGAACGCCCTCCAGTAGTTTTTTAAGTTATCAGTATTTAAATAACTGGAGTATAATTCAATACGCTAACTAAAATAAAAAAGCGGACCCCTACACATTTGCTGAAACACTCCAAGCAGATAAACAAAATTATGCTCATTACAAAAAATATAATTATTAAGAATGCGGTTTAACAGTTTTTACTCGATTTTGATTTAAATGTTAAAGGTCATCTAAGGTCATCTACAAAAAGTGATTCCGTGGCCAAATAACTCATTTTCAAGGCCTGAGAGGCTCCATAATTAATCATTGATATCTACTCCAATATCTCCAATATCTCATAGCGCAATCAACAACTTCTCAATATGCGAGCCCATTTTAGCGTTCTCACACGCACGTGTGTCCTGAGTTCCTAATGGTCTAAATATACAAATGTACATTCATATGCACTTTCACGGACCCTTTTATTTTTGTTCAAAATGAGCGCACATATTGCTCTTGAGCTGTTGATTACGAAATACATATCTTCTAAGAACGCTGTTTGGTAGTTTTTAAGTTATTGATACTTTTGTTAATAGCATGAAAAAGCGGACCCCTACGAATTTGCTTAAACTATGCACAAATATGCGCCATAGTCTCCTGAGCGTGAAAATAACATTTGCTAACAACACCGTCCTCAACTTTCTTAGATATAGGCCTATGTGCACATTCAAATTCCCATGCACATTCGCGTGCACTTTCGCGGACCCTTTTGTTTTCGATCAAAATGAGCATACAGATTGATTTTGACCTGCTGATTACGAAGAACATATTTTTTAAGAACGCCGTCCAGCAGTTTTTGAGTTATTTATGTTTATATATCACGGGTGTATAGTTAACCCGCGCGGCGCTGGGGTCTCCAGCCGAACGCGCGGCGCTGGGGGGGTAAATTGTACCCCCCCCCCCTCGTATCTTCCGAACCAATAATCGCAGCGAGACGCGCAATGCGGCGATCGCAAGCTCTCAACGAGAAGAATCGAATGCACACTCGAAATTCTTAAAATAAGGTCACATGTCAGGTCACGGTCAGGTCAAATATAAAATGTAAGTATTTTAGTTTTTGGGGCTATACTTTCCATCCAAAGCCTTATATTGCAACTATTATCTCACAAAGTGCTCCAGAGTGTATAATGCATTTCCCGCATTAGTAAAAGTGAAATTGTAAGCAAAGGTCAAGGTCAAGGTCAGGTCACACAAGGTCACAGGTCTACGAAAGCCATGCGACACATGTTGTATGGGTTATTTTACACGTATAATTCGATAGAAGCAGCCATTTTCACAGCCTGACACCATATAATCGTCCTCAGGTCAAGGTCAGGTCACAATAAGGCCACAATTTGAAATTGATTAATCTAAATAAACATTGCATGTTTCTAGACTAGTTTTGTCTTCGAAATACAGTGGTGGCATTTATTTGTCTGTATCTGGTCAGTAAAAGCCAAAAAAACGCAATTTAAAAAAATGACATCATGAGTTACTTGTTCTTAGAGAGCCATAAGTCAGTCAAAAATAAAGAAATTGCTTTGAAATTTGGTTTGAACATCGTTCATACTCGGTTCTCTAATATATCTTCCGTTTTTTTGAAAATCTTCAAACAAAAAACTTTTGTGGAAATTCTTCCCCAAAAATAAGCTTTTGCATTTTTGTTGGTCAAAAACTCAAAATTTTGCAAATCTGAGATAGCCATGTCAAAGACAATGTTATTTCCCTTCTTTTGACGCCTTTTATTTGCAATTTGCAGTAACAGGCTATTTTCTACGATTTTCCAAACATTTAACGTTTTTCACCAAAAATGACATGGCATGACGTCACTAAAACGTCATTATCTGCCACAAATTTTCACGAATTAAAAAAAAAACAGCAAAAGACGTAGAATTGATGCACCATAAGCTACTGTAAGTTTCAGTTTGATAGCTGGCATAGTTGTCAAGTTATGGAGAAAAACCGGGAGGGGGGGGTAAAATTTACCCCCCCCCCCCAGCGCCGCGCGGGTTAACAAAGCCCGTTGGTGGGAAAAAGCGGACCACTACGAATTTGCTTAAACTTTGCACAAATATGCGCAATAGTCTCCTGAGCACGAAAATAACATTTGCTAACAACGCCGTCCACAACTTTCTTAGATATAGGTCTACGTGCACATTCAAATTCACGTGCACATTCGCGTGCACTTTCGCGGACCCCTTTGTTTTCGATCAAAATGAGCATACAGATTGATCTTGAGCTGCTGATTACGAAAAACATATATTTTAAGAACGCTGTCCAGTAGTTTTTGAGTTATTGACGTCTATATATCACGGGTGTATAGTTAACAAAGCCCGTTGGTGGGAAAAAAGCGGACCACTACGAATTTGCTTAAATTTTGCACAAATATGCGCAATAGTCTCCTGAGCACGAAAAAAAACATTTGCTAACAACGCCGTCCACAATTTTCTTAGATATAGGCCTACGTGCACATTCAAATTCCCATGCACATTCGTGTGCACTTTCGCGGACCATTTTGTTTTCGATTAAAATGAGCATACAAATATTGATCTTGAGCTGCTGATTACGATAAACACATTTTTTTAAGAACGCCGTCCAGTAATTTTTGAGGTATTGACGTTTATATAACACAGTTGTATAGTTAAAAAGCCCGTTGGTGGGAAAAAGCGGACCCCTACGAATTTGCTTAAACTTTGTACAAATATGCGGAATAGTCTCCTGAGCAAGAAAATAGCATTTGCTAACAACGCCGTCCACAACTTTGTTAGATATAGGCCTACGTGCACATTCAAATTCACGTGCACATTCGCGTGCACTTTCGCCGACCCTTTTGTTTTCGATCAAATGAGCATACAGATTGATCTTGCGCTGCTGATTACGAAAAAAAAAATCGTAATCAGCAGCGAAAGATTAATCTGTATGCTCATTTTGAACGAAAACAAAAGGGTCCACGAAAGTGCACGCGAATGTGCACGAGAATTTGAATGTGCACATAGGCCTATATATATCTATATATATATATATATATATATATATATATATATATATATATATATATATATATATATATATATATATATATATATATATATATATATATATATCTAAGAAAGTTGTGGACGGCGTTGTTAGCAAATGTTATTTTCGTGCTCAGGAGACTATTCCGCATATTTGTACAAAGTTTAAGCAAATTCGTAGGGGTCCGCTTTTTTCCCACTAACGGGCTTTATTAACTATACTCCTGTGTTATATCAACATAAATAACTCAAAAACTACTGGACAGCGTTCTTAAAGAATATGTTTTTCGTAATCAGCAGCTCAAAATCAATCTGTATGCTCATTTTGATCGAAAACAAAAGGGTTCGCGAAAGTGCACGCGAATGTGCACGTGAATTTGAATGTGCACGTAGGCCTATATCTAAGAAAGTTGTGGACGGTGTTGTTAGCAAATGCTATTTTCGTGCTCAGGACACTATTGCGCATATTTGTGCAAAGTTTAAGCAAATTCGTAGCGGTCCGCTTTTTTCCCACCAACGGTCTTTGTTAACCGTGATATATAAACGTCAATAATTCAAAAACTACTGGACGGCGTTCTTAAAAAATATGTTTTTCGTAATCAGCAGCGCAAGATTAATCTGTATGCTCATTTTGATCGAAAACAAAAGGGTCCGCGAAAGTGCACGCGAATGTGCATGGGAATTTGAATGTGCACATAGGCCTATATCTAAGAAAGTTGTGGACGGTGTTGTTAGCAAATGTTATTTTCACGCTCAGGAGACTATGGCGCATATTTGTGTATAGTTTAAGCAAATTCGTAGGGGTCAGCTTTTTCATTCTATTAACAAAAATATAAATAACTTAAAAACTATCAAACGGCGTTCTTAGAAGATATGTATTTCGTAATCAACAGCTCAAGAGCAATATGTGTGCTCATTTTAAACAAAAACAAAAGGGTCCGCGAAAGTGCATATGAATGTACATTTGTATATGTAGGCTATTAGGAACTCAGGACACAAATGCGTGTGAGAACGCTAAAATGGGCTCGCATATTGAGAAGTTGTTGATTGCGCTATGAGATATTGGAGATATTGGAGTAGATATCAATGATTAATTATGGAGCCTCTCAGGTCTTGAAAATGAGTTATTTGGCCACGGAATCACTTTTTGTAGATGACCTTAGATGACCTTTGCCATTGAAATCAACATAGAGTTAAAACTGTTAAACGGCGTTCTAAATAATTATGATTTTTGTAATTAGCATAATTTTGTTTGTCTGCTTGGAGTGTTTCAGAAAATTTGTAGGGGTCCGCTTTTTTTCTTTTAATTAACCTATTGAATTATACTCCAGATATATAAATGCTGATAACTTAAAAACTGCTGGACGGCGTTCATAGAAAACATGTTTTTCGTGATTAGTAGCTCAATATCTATTTATATACACATTTGAACACAAACAAAAGGGTCCGCGAATGTGCACGCGAATGTGAATGTGCATATGATGCAACTGTACGCACGTAGGTACCTCTCCGAAATGGAAACAACATATGGTAGCAAATATGGTAGCACAGTATGACGTCATGAGGTATGGCAGCACTATAAATGCAATTGCATTGTGCACAGCGACAGTGCTGCCTGGATTCGAACTTCTGTCTCGAATGTCGACGCGAGGAGCCGCCCTCCGAATACAACGGGGGGGGGGGGGGGGGGGGCGGAGGCGGAGTCCCCCGTTAGGTCTCGTAGCGAACCAATCTCCTGCCTGGGGTTAGGTCAGGTTCGATTATGTTGCCATTTTATTCTGATAAGAGTTGAAAATTACAACATAATCGAACCTGACCCAGGCAGGAGATTGGTTCGCTACGAGACCTAACGGGGGGCTCGGCCCCCGGGCCCACGGTTGTATTCGGAGGGCGGCTGCGCCGCCCTCCTCGCGTCGACATTCGAGACAGAAGTTCGAATCCAGGCAGCACTGTCGCTGTGCACAATGTAATTGCATTTTATAGTGCTGCCATAATACCTAATGCGCTACCATATGTGCTACCATATGTTGTTTACATTTCGGAGACAGGTACCATATTTACCAAACCTACAAACCTACTTAGATTACCAATACTAAGTAGGTTTGTAGGCTTGTAGGTTTGTAGGTTAGGTTAGGCCAAACGTTTCGTTGACGCCAGCGTCACCAATGTCAGATCTCGATCACTTGATGACACCTATCCCACCGATACCCGTGTCCAGGCAAATTTTCGTCGGGCGGTTTTTCGTCGTGTATGTTTTCGTCAGCAGGTTCCTCTCGCATTTTTTTCGTTTCGCGTTTTCTCGTCTCATTTTTTTTTTACCTGCGAAATTTATCGTGTACTCATTTTTCCATCCACGCATTTTTTTTAGTCTCGCTTTTTTCGTCTACGCATTATTTCGTCTACACATTTTTTTGGTCCGAATAATTTTCGTCCACATTTTATTTTGTCTCGTCTTTTTATCGTCCAAACATTTTCGTCCAAACATTTTTCGTCCAAACATTTTGTTTGCGCGGTTTTTAGTCTGAACATTTATTCTTATTTCTTCCGCACATTTTTTCGTCTCATAAGCGTCTACATGCTTTCGTCTATATATATCACAGACCCGTCCCAAATACTCGCAAATCTTCGGTCAGGGAAATTTTCATCCACGCAAATCTTCGTTTCTGCGAAATTTCGTTTAGTTGAAATGCCTGCCCCACATTTTAGGTGCATAGGGAGAACGGAGGTAAACGTGAATTACAGATATTCTGTCAAAACCAGAAGCATAGGAGAGATTTTAGGCAAGGGTAAATCAAATATTTTCGGTTAAGTTATTCTGCTTTGGGCTTCAGGCCACCTGAAGGCTTTGCCTGCTCCTAACCTCGTGGCTGTGCCTAATAGTCTACGGCAACCACAATTGTATAATTTGTCACTTGTTCTTATGAACGTTGTCCTGTTACTTTTCATAAATCCAACAGATCCTAGTCAAAACATAGCAGGCCCGCCTAAGTCTGATTCATCCGTGGGAGTCTGGAAGTGCCGAGCCACCCTCTCCCGCTCCACCACCACCACCGGACCCTTCTCTGACCGTGCTTCCGACCCAGCCACTGCCTTCGACCTCCTCCATGGCCTCAACAGAGAGTGTCGATCCTGAAGCGCCTGCTTCTGGGCACACCTTGGATGGTAAGTCAGAGCCAACCTATTTCAAAATCGGGTGTAGAATGTGAACGAATTTCACATAAGCTTCGGTTGGATTCATCCGTCCTAACTAACGTAGCATGCCTGGTGCCTGGTGCCTGGTGCCTGGTATATTCGTCTGAAGTAGGTACTTATGTCCTTATAAGTCTGGGAACGAAATGAGTGGTTCTTAAGTATCCTTTTCTTACGTAAAATAGTACATGGGAAATGCAAAAGCAGTTCATTTGCAAAACCACATAGCATATATGTTTTGAGCTAGAACCGACACGGCAAATTGCTTACCGACTGTATTGCTTGGAATCTATCAAACTGCGCGAAGGTGCTTCGCTACTGTCACAATAAATACGCAAATTGCAGTGGTTTATGAGTGCATTGAACTGAACTGCACTATCAATGCTTTGAAGGCGAAAACATGTTTGCACGCCTGTGCTCGCTATTCTGAATTTTCAATCACATCAACTAGGGGCGAATCCAGACGGGGGAGGCTGTCACGGGGCCATGACTCCAAAGGATCTGAAACCATGATTTAGCCCCAAACGGCCAGACTTCTTGGATGTTTTTAACATTACATCTATGACGTTGCATGGAAATAATTGACTTCATTTGGAAGTCCCCCCCCCCCCCCACCAAAAAAAAACACCGTTACATCCGCACTTGCCATCAACCCATTTTAAGGAAATAGACCACCACATGGTTTTTTTATACTGAGATAGCAGAATCGTAGCTTGTATTATATATAAATCACACCCAATACGATCGTTCATCTCAAAATTATAGGTTCATCAACGGCACATGCATGTACAATTTCGGTGGATTTTGCTTGATTTCATGGGTTTTGCATACATTAAAAATCCGATACACCCTTTGACATCGGATCTCTTGGTAGCGACGTTATACAAAAAAGAAACTGGTTAATGGCTACAACGATATCAATCTACTGTTAAAACCAGTGTCATGTTAGTAGTGTTCAGCTCAGTATACCCATTACTGGCTACTGCCAACTTTCAAGGAATATTTCAAGGTGGAGTCAACTTCCCTTTAATGTGTATAAATGAGCTTCTGCAAGCCATGGTATCTGTACGGACTAGCTTACACAAATAGATTTGCACATATTTGACGCCTGACGGTACTTCGCCATACCACGGTACGACGGTACAAGGAATCACAATTCTGGCCCAACGGGGGGGGGGGGGCCTTTGTTGAGAAATATACCTGTTTTGAATCTTCCTGGTAATGATGAAGCTTCAGATATCTGGACCACGGTTCGAGAAGTTCATCGAAATAGGATGCGCCAAACATGTTGACAAACATGTCCTAATAGTTCGACTAAAACATCATCCCTAATCGTATCCCTTCCTTCACAGAACCACACCAACCAGCGCATGTGTCCTTTCCGGAGACAAACGGCAGGAAGTTCAGAAGCCAGTGGTACACCGAGTACCCGTTTCTCTCTTACGATGTCGCACGGGACTCGTTGACGTGCCACACGTGTTGCCGAGCACTCTCACAAAAGTTGATGGGACGCTCAGACTTCAAAGAGACGGCCTTCTTGGATGGTTTTTCCAACTGGAAGAAGGCAACGGAAAGGTTCAGAGCCCACTCCAAGTCTGCGCAGCACATGCATGCCAAGGAGAAGCTGACTCTGTCTGCTGGTCTACCTGTTGACAAGCGCGTAGCTCGAGCCACAGAGATGGAGCAGAAGACGAATCGGGAAGTTTTCACGGAGATCATCTGCACCATCCGCGGCCTGGCGCGTTCGGGGTCGGCCCTCCGTGGCCACGACAGCGTGAGCGGGAGGCTGCTCACAATGCTTGATGAACGCTCTGTGACCAGCCCCGAGATCAAGGCGTGGATCCAAAAGAGGAACAACTTCATTTCCCACGAGTGTCAGGATGAAATCGTACAGATCATGGCCTCTATGGTACTCCGCGAAGTCCTAGAAGAGGCACGACGCTCGATGTTTTACGGAGTGATCGCAGATGGGACCACGGATCTGTCCACCAAAGAACAGATCAGTATCTGCATCCGATACGCCACCGAAGAGCTGATCGTGAAAGAGGCCTTCCTCGGCCTCTATGAGGTTCCCGGTTCCACAGCTTCGGAGCTGTATGAAGCTCTAAAGGATGCCTTGGTGCGTACCATGTACAGCACAGATAAGCTCAGAGGACACTGCTTTGATGGAGCTTCGAACATGTCTGGAAGAGTGGCAGGTGTACAGAAGAGACTCGTCGAAGATCAGCCTCGCTCAGTGATTGTACACTGTACAAACCATTCTCTTTGCCTTGCCCTCGTCGAAGAAGCTAAGAAAGTTTCTCAAATAGCTGACGCCCTGAACACGGTTAGAGATGTGGTAGGAGTTCTGAAAACCACCAAAAGAAAGCACTGGTTCGAAGAACATCTTCGCGAGCTGAAACTGCAAGGGGGCGAAGATGATGAAAACTCGCAGCGAGCTGCACCGCACAAGCTGCTCTCACTGTGCCCCACCAGGTGGACTGTGAGATGCCAAGCGGTGGCGAGATTTCTTGAGGAGTACGACACAATCATCTTGACTCTGGAGGACGTCGAAGCCGATGTGTCGGTCTCGCCTGATGTCCGCCACAGGGTGAGGTTACCTCCGCCACCTCCAGCAGCACGAGACAGTGTTTGCGCTGATGCTTTGTGAACGGATGTTACGCCCATGTGAGCTCTTCGCAAAAGCACTGCAGCTCCCCGGGGTAAACTGTGGAGATGTCCGCCGGGGGGCAGCGATGTTACTGGACACCCTTGACATGCTGCGCGAAGTCGGCTTCGATGAGTTGTGAACGGACCGCAACAACAAGACCCAGACTCTCACAGCTCCGATCGACCCACCGAAGGAACCACGCCCATGCCGGCCTCCGAAGCGACTGGAGCATTCCGTTAATCCTGCACCACCAGCAGTACTCTCCGCCAAAGGCTCGATCAGGCGAAGCTTCTTCGAGGCGATGGACCTGATATCAAGCGAGGTAAAACGCCGCTTCCAACAGCCTGGTCTTGAGCGTCTGGAAAAGCTTTAGGACCTGCTGCTCGGAAAGGAAAAGGATGTCTGCCCAGCTCGAGTCCGGGAAATTCTCAAGACTGTGGGTGACTGCAACGAGGACGGCTCTGCGGGTGACATTGATCCAAATGTTCTGGTCATGCAGCTGGGCATGATGCGTCAGTACTGCTGATCCCTCAGCCAGCTGGTTCGATAAGCGATGTCGTCAGCGTCATAATGGGACAGGGTCTGCTGTGCCAGGAAATGTTGTCCGAGGTGCTGCGACTTTCAGCGCGGATCTTGGTGGTCCCCATGAGTGGCGCATCAGCCGAACGCTCTTTTAGCGCCCTATGTCGCATCAGAACGCCTCTGCGGTCAACCATGTGCCAGGCAAGGCTCTCGAACCTGGTTGTGCTCGCCATGCACAGTGATCGCGCCAGGAGCCTGGACCCAAAGGCTATCCTCCGCGAGTTTGTCGTAAACCATCCGATGAAGCGATCGACAGTGTTCGGGAAAATGTGAACAGGTCATGCGGCGAGCGCGAGGTGGTGTGTTTATATGAGGACCGTGTTGGTCCTGAATATGAGGATTATGCCGCACCCGTGTTGGTCCTGAAGTGGGCAAAATACATACCGAATCTTGCAATAAAGAAGGAGTTAAATGATCGTTTAAAATGTAAGGGGAAACTTTCTACAGCAGCTATAAGTACGTGCATGCATGTATGTCAACAACAATACACATTTATAGCCAAAGTAGCTAAAGAGGAATTTGCATTTTACCTACTACCAGCTAAGCAGTAATATAGCATGTTATAACATTATTATATGATGGAACAGTGTCAGAAATATGATTCAATCTTTACAGCTGAAGCTAATTGATAAAACATAATTTTCACTCCACGTCTATATGCGCCGAACATATTAACAAGGAACGACTTGAATTTTGAAACATCCATCAATATTTGGCTACTGAGAACGGGTCTTGTTTTCTGGTAGCTATTACATTGCAATTGTATGTTACCCTAACTTAATTTTCGGGCTCTGGCAACCCTGATAGATCGCCACTCTAAATCACGATATATCATCATCACCTTTAATTTCCCTTCACATCCTTCAACCTATGTGTTTAAGCTATATGACTACGTGAACTGAATCAGGGACGTAGGCTATGCCCCCCCCCGAGTGATCCAGTTTACACTAGATAAAATGGGATTCCGGCAAGCTTTAACATTACCGTCTATGGGCGTTGCATGGAAAGAATCGAGTTTGAAATATCTCCGACTCCCCCCCCCCCCCCCCCCCCCCCCCCCCGGCAGGTGAAAAGGTATTGTGGCCCCTCCCTGAGCAAAATCCTGGCTACGTGAACTGAATTGATCGAAGTCTTGCCCCCCCCCCCATGTCAAAATCAAATCCGCCGCCACTGAACTGTTGTGGCCAAGCAATGTAATGTTTTGATTGGCTGAAAGCCTGACAATGATGAATCATCTGTTAGAAAAAGAAAGGTATAGGTATATAGGAGCTAGCGGCTCAGTCACTAGCAGTATGAAATGATGTTGAGCTAAACCTGGCTAATACATAGCTATGAACTGGTTAGTGGTTACATTGATATAAATAAATTTGTAGGATCGCTAAGATGCAGCTCAATGTAGACACTGTGATGCAGCGTTGTCATGCCACATGTCCGATCAGGATAGGATTGATTGTAGCCAAGACGTCCAAATATGAGATGAATATGACTAGATCTAGAGAAGCTGCGTTCACTTCAAAATCCTGACTGGCTGCACCATTTAAAACTGGGATGTTTGTAGCATCTGATTTCTGGTAAAGCACTACTAAATATCAGAGGATTTCATTACTGATTGCTAAGCCAAGAATATTAATCATCGCATGCCATTAGGGCATTCCTAACACTGAAATTATGAACGTCACCTCAGACCTCATTGTATCCAAAATAATATTGATGAAGCTTGCCGTTGCCAAGCTCGTCAGACTTACTTACTATGGTCGACTATGGCTAAGTACCTGAAAGGTAATCGCTCAGAGGTCCATGTGGTTTACCTCTTAACCCGCGAGTTACTGGGGGGCTATTTCCCCCCCCCCTCCCGTTATTTTGCAATAACTCCTAAAAAAACACCGGTATCGTCACTAAACTTGCAGTACCTTCTCTCACATCAATTCTACACATGTTGGCAAAAGGAAAAATATGAGGCTATGGTAGGTCAACCGGGAATGACGTCAGAGTGACGTCATGTTCTTCGGTTTTTGTTGCAAAATAATGGTTTGCGGAAAACGCTGTCAAAGGTACGATATTTGAGATAAACTAAATTGTTTTCAATCAAATTACTGACAATAGACCGGGCTATCAAACTGTTATCTCGGATTTGTGAGATTGTGTGAAATTCAAAATTTTGAGAAATCTATTTATTTTTTTACAAAATTTTCAAGAAAAAATCAGAGTTATCCAAAAATCGGAATATATATGATCGAGACGTATGCGGTGAATATGTGTACCAAATTTCAAGTCGATATCTTTAAAAATGACCGAGTTATGACCTTTAAATGACACAAATCGGCCACTTCTCACAGCATTACTATGCATAAAAACGCATTTCCATTTTTGCTTTTTACTTCTATTTATATGGAACAAACAATGTTCTAAGGTCATTTTTCGCGTTCTAGACGAAAAACAAACCCATAAACATGTGTTACAACGCCTAATGACCGTAATCTGCAGTTTGACCTCGTGACCTCGGATGACCTTGACCTGACCCAAGGTCATACACAGCTTAGAAAGGTACTTAGAAGTGTCAGACACACGAATCATACCACTTTATCGACAGCTTATGCGTTTAATATCGCAATTTTGCGCGACAATTCCATCCATAGAGACCTTTTGACACGGTCAAACATTTTGTACTTGACCTGACCTGTGACGTCATCGGTGACCCCGAGGTCAACAATATTATGTTTCCCTCGATAAATTTTCCAGGGCTATCGAATGCCGTTTGAATTTTTACATTCGGTCCAGTAGTTCCGGAAATCAGAGGGGGCTAAAAATAGCCCCCCCCCCCCCCCCCAGTAAGTCGCGTTATGAAATATACCCCAGTAACTCGCGGGTTAAATGCAGGGGCTCCACCACGGGGCGTCAAAATTCTTGAGCCAGGAGGATTATCCCTCAAATTTTCCCTGACAAATAACTATAAATCAGTGTTCAGTTGTTCTAATTATTTATTACCTCCACCCAGTGCAATAGTTTTTTTGCTGACGCTTCACCCCCCCCCCCCCCCCCTACATTTTTGTTCTCAAATTTTGAAAAACCATTCAATCGCTTCAGGATGTTGTGACTTGTGATAACTCACAACAAAACGCTTCATAGTATCTTTCCTAAAGAAATAAACTTCCACCACAGCTGTGCACAAAGTTCTGCCGTGCAATGTCAATATCATCTGAATTCTACCATCCTTTTTATAATGTGACAAAGATAATTAACATTATTACTTTTTCAATTGGCACCGACCCTAGCCGCCATTTTAAAGGAAATAGTTCACCTTCGGAAAAATTTCAGAACACGATTTTATTATATTTTTTAATACAGTTTCTTTTTTTCTTTTCAAAAATGGTCCTACATCGCGCCAATTCAGGACAGAAGGTCGTAAATTATTAATGTTATGGTGTGCGTTATTGGTCTGCGCATGCTCAGACCAGTGCTGGCACTCTCAGACGGTACGGTATATCATATATGCGCCGCATTCCTTCGCCAAAAAGTCAAATATCTTCGGCTGGAGAGTCTTTTCAGCCAAGAAAAGTTGCAGATAAGGATTTCTCAACACGGGCTACAAAATTGATATTTCAGTTCAAAATCCCATGTTGAAGGTGAACTATTTCCTTTAAAGTTAACACTTTGACATCACTCATGCATTTTGACTGACTTCAGAATGTTGTACTGTAACACTTGTTGGATTGTAACACTTTTTTGCGCCATTATACTTAATGTCATTCGATAAGGAAAACATTGGTATTAGTTCAGTAATTCAACTCCCCAGTTTATACCCAGTTTGTGTTGTTCTTGAGCTGAGATGGAAGAAGAGTAGTCAGCTGATGGTACAACAGACTGAAAAGTGGCTTGTCTTTGACAGTCTTCAGTTTAATATGACGTCATTAATATTGTAGCACAACTTGAATCTTGACACTTGTATATTAAACATTGTTATAACTTATAATACCCTTTAAAACCGCCCTAAAACTCGCACAAAAAACGAATAAAAAGTGCGGATGGAATTTTCAAGTTAACTAGTCTAAACAGTCATTTGGAGAAATTGCATATGTGCGTTGTGACACTCCCAGAGTAACTTGTGAGCTGCTAGTAGCTAGTACTAGCATGTGGACCAGTATCCTTACCAATCACAGTCCTCACTCTATTCATCAACACTTTTGAGGATCTATACATCAGCGCGGAAGGAAATCCGTATGATTGATACGGCCTGGATTGATATTTGTTGTCAATTCGTTGGTGTAGTGGGAGAAACGCGCTCGAACCATTTCAAACTGAGTGAACTGGCATGTGATAACTGTAGGATTTCAGAGATAACAATTATTTCGGCGTTAGAAAACAAAGTCAATTGTGATCTGCTGTTGAATTAACATTCTTAAAGTACCTTAACCTCAATAAATTTGTGATGCAAACTTTTATTTCAGACATAAAAAAATGGTACATGGTATGGTACATGGTTCGTATACACATTCCAGAATGTTATGTTGATATGGTTATTATTAGGTTAAATATACTGCAGTTATCATTTATATGTACATATTTAATATTGTATTGTTTCACTTATGATAAGGAGCAGTCAGCAGAGTTTGTGATGAGTTAAGTACTCTTTAAGTTTTTTTTTGTCAGACAGAAAATTGATTTGTGGGTGTAAAAAGCACTCTAGAACATTATTTGGACCCCTTTATTATTTAGTTGCTCCTATTTTGTGTTTGTTATATCAGATGTGACATTGACTTGTAAGAGGATGAGTCGACTCAGCTTTGACTCAAGCAGCATCCAGGTGACTCAACTTTGACTCAAGCGAAATCCATGCGACTTCGCTCTGACTCAACTAAAACCCCTATTTTGATTAAGCGACTCGACTCTGACTCAAGTTGAGCCCTTATTTTGTTTAAGCGACTCAACTCTGACTCAAGGCGAGCCCCTATTTTTCTTAAGCGACTCGACTCTGACTCAAGTTGATTTGAGTCAGAGTTGAGTCAAATCTGACTCACCGACTCTGAGTCGAGCACAACCCTGGCTACAAGAATGCAAATTTATAATCTACCCTCACATGGACCGTACCTCGCACTTCTAATCACAATTTTGAATGTAATTTTACTACATTTAAAACCAAACTATATGTGGTCTGATAAAAGTTGGAAAACGTTTAGCAGCCTATTCATTGTTAATAAGTTGTTGAAAATGATGATTTGTGCTAATAATGTATTATTTTATATAATACTATAATAATACATACATTATTAACACTATAATAAAATTATACTAATTATAATAAGCACGGAATAAAATAATACATTATTAGCACAAATTATCATTTTCAACAAGTTATTAACAAATGTGGTCTGAATGGTTTCACACCTTAGTGTTTTAGTTTGTTAATGTTTGTTTAATCGACCTTCTCCTTGAATGTACCAAAGTAAGAAATTAAACTTTGTTTTACATTTGCATTCGGGCACAGCCCTTCATCAGATGTATTGCAATCGAAATAACACATCATTCACATACACGACACAAGAATAGACATTTAGCACAGCTCGTGAAAATCAGAGACTACATCCTCCACCCAGCCCAGCTGAAAACCTACCCGATTAAAAATAAATAAATAAATAAAGGCGAACATTTTGTAGATCAATCACACGAAATTACATTCCTAAGATCACGCTCCATGATCACGCATCACGCATCACGCATATTATTGTTCTTAGCCAATAGCTATATCAATACATAAAGAATAAAGACGAACAATTTTGTTAAAGCAGTCACACGAAGTCGCACACCCATCCTGATATGACACGCCACGATGACATATACAGATATGTTCTAAGCACGTAGCTATATAAATCACGACGAACAAATTTAAATTTTTAAAAAAATCGTACAAAAAGCATTCCTATCCTGAGATAATGCGCCACGATGACATATTTTCGTTCAAGCTCGGTTTTTTGTTTCTGATACACAGAGCTTAAGCAATTTTCCTATCTGGGTGGTCTTTCGTTTTCATCAGAACTTTAACTCCAAAGGAGGATCAGCAAGTTTGTCTGCCTTAGGGATTCCTTTGTGGCATGACTCAAAATGATCACCTATCGGAGTTAGCTTGGTCTCATTTACCGCGCACCTCAAGTGTTCATTGTAACGAAGGCGTAGAGGTCTTTTGGATTCCCCAATATAAGAAGCCCCACACAGCCTGCAAGTCAGCTCATATACGACATTTGTATCTGTACATCTACCCTTTTTGATCATTTTACAAGTGTTGCAAGTCCTGTTGCCTGCAGGACATGGTGGGTCCGTGAGTGAAGAATGAACTAATTTGCGTTTTAGCGTATCCGGTGTATACGAGGCTACGTTAACGTTCAGACCGGAGTTCCGTGCCACCCGCTTCACCTTACATAAAACCGTTTCATCCACATAAGGCAACAAAATGACACCAGTAGCTTCACGATCCGGCCGGCCCGCACCACGCTCCCCACCTCTCGCGCCCGCCTCACGCTCAGCTCCACCCCTCCTCTCCCCCGTGCCCCCGCGGCCCCCTGTCGACCTCTTCACCTGTCTCTGAACACTCCTCAGAATATGTGCCGGATAGCCATTCCTTGAAAAAAGATCCCATATCTTACCTAAGCTTCTTTTCTTCGCGTCTTCGTTTGAAGACAGCCTAATTGCTCTCCTATATTGAGATCGAAGGGTGTTCAGCTTAGCGTGCTTAGGGTGAGCTGAACGATAGTGCAAAATGTATGCCTGCATTGCTCGGTTTGACGTACAGTTCAGACTGATACAAGCACTTCCCTTCCTTGCTGTACAAAGTGATCAGAGTATCAAGCATTGAAACCGAACCTACGCCCTCCCCAGACATTTCACATGTAAACTGAATTCTGTCGTCAATCCCGTTTAGGTAAGCGACGAAGTCGTTTACCTAAACGGGATTGACGTCTTTCAGGATCATGTTTAAACGTGTTTTGTCTTTCAGGATCATGTTTTCTTAGGCCATCTTGTGTCGTGTATGTGAATGATGTGTTATTTCGATTGCAATACATCTGATGAAGGGCTGTGCCCGAATGCAAATGTAAAACAAAGTTTAATTTCTTACTTTGGTACATTCAAGGAGAAGGTCGACTAAACAAACATTAACAAATATATTCATGCTCCTTGCACAAGCACTACGAGAAATATCTTAATGTTTTAGATTGCTTTTTGCCTCAGGGGCCATGACTTCTACTTTTTGGCAGATTTTTGTTTCCTAAAATATTTCCTTTTCCTTCAAACACAAAATTTAAGACTGCAAACAATGCACCATGCCGAGAGGAACCCAAATCTGCAAATAAAACTATTGACAAAAAAACTAAAACAAAAGACAAAAAGCAGTGTGAGTGGGTTAATATATAATGCGTCGCGAACCCTGACGGCTGACCCACCTTCTGCCGACAGCGTGCGCAGCGGGGCGAGCAGCGATAGCAACAGCAGCAGCAGCAGCAGCGACGGCGACGGCGACGGCGACGGCGGCAGCCTCAGGGAGAGCAGTCCCGTGACCATCGTCTCCGGGCGGCACCGCCAGCGGCACCTTCACTGACAGCTCGGCGCCCGCGCGGGCCGCCGGCCCGAGTCTCAGGCGAGCAGCAAAGGTCGCCGGGTCGGGCTGGCCGGTGTGGGCTTGGACATTCATGCGTTGGCGGGCGGCTGGCATCCGCTTCAGCCGGTGATAAACGCCGAGTAGGTATCTTACCAAATGCGCTATACCGTCAAACGATGTGGTCGTGGCACTAGTCGCGAAGTAGCGTTGGGCACGAGATGGCATCGGCGCCTCGTGTTGGTTTTAATTGTGGTTCAGAATGGTCTCAGCTTGGTAATATGGATTGATTTATCAGAATGTTCAGATAATGTGTGTACCTTTATGAATATTTTTGCGCTTTCAACAACATGTACAGTCGGTCTCATAATGATCTTCCCTTACCATGTTTCTAAAGCTCATCTAATTTCACTTCTGTGTACATGAGGACTGATTTAGGGACATGTGGTACCTACCTAGGTAGGTACCACACGTTCCCTTAAAGGAAATAGTTCACCTTGGAAATTTTTTACCAAACACCTTTTGATTATATTTGTTAATACAATTTCCTTTTATATTGTCAAAAATGGCCTTATATCGTGCCGATTCAGGACAGAAGGCCGTAAATTTGTATTGTTTATCAAAACTATATGCATACTCTCTGAGTCATAGTCCTGATGTCACGCGAATGTCAAAAATGGTTTAGACAATCAGATTCGAAAGTAGTCGCGTAAGGATAGACTGGCATTGGAGATGTGCCAACCGGCGGCCGGCGGTTCGCTTGCTAGCACTAGTTGCAAGCTGATTGGCTGATGGTACGATTTACGTTCAGACCGGAGTTCCGTGCCACCCGCTTCACCTTACATAAAACCGTTTCATCCACATAAGGCAACAAAATGACACCAGTAGCTTCACGATCCGGCCTGCCCCGGGCTAGAACCAGTACAGCATTCTTCTCGCCAGCACTGCATTCCTTCGCCAAAAAAAAATATATATTCGGCTGGAGTCTTTTCAGTCAAGAAAACTTGCAGATAGGGGTTTCCCAACACGGGCTACAAAACTGCTATCTCAGTTTAAAACTAATATTGAAGGTGAACTATTTCCTTTAAATCAGTCATTCATGTACACAGAAGTGAAATTAGATGAGCTTTAGAAACATGGTAAGGGAAGATCATTATGAGACCGACTGTACAATATGATAACGATGTGTAGAACGATAATTAAAGTACGCAAAGCTTCCGCGGTATCCCCGGCAAACTTTATAATGCATAGCATGCTTTAACCCTACTTGTAACAGGGGGGGGGGCGGATTCCGCCCCCCCCCCCCCCTCATGTTTTTCGCAGATATCTCCAGAACGGCTGAGAGCAGGCCCATGCAATTTTGGGACTTTTCACAGAATTAAATACCGCATTTGGAGTCAACATTTTGAGTTCTTAACCTGAACAGGGGCGGTTCCAGGGCACAGTTTTGGGTGGGTTCGGAGGCGATATTTGGCGATAATACGGAAATACGATCTTCACGGTTTCTTCCTAGCTGCCTCAAGTATGAAGGAGTTACATCGGTTTACGGTGATTGCAGCAAGTGAAAATTAGTTGATGTTAATTAAATGTCATAAAAATTGTATGGCAGAGGCGGTTTCAGGGGCTTGAAAAGGGGGGGGGGGGGTTCCAGGAGGTATTCAATGCTTGGCGGGAAGCAAATAGAGCAATGTAAGGGGCATTTATAGTTATCAAGATGTAAAGGATAGCTTCTGCTTCCATTATTTGCATAATGTATTACATATAGAGTTTCAGGGGCGTGTTCAGGCACATGAAAAGGGGGGGGGGGGTGACTGGCATGGTGATCATCATCATCATCAACATGTTTATTGTTTTATAACATATTTATATGGTACACATAAGGATATAGAGTTGGCGCAAAAGCTGGGGAGCTTGACTCTAGGCGCCAACTCTAACACATATCATCAGGTACCTAATAACTCAACCGCCGCCGTATCACCGGTCATCGTGCGCAGCAGATCATACACCGCGCGCCCCGCCGGAGGAGCGGACCCACCAGAGCCTGCACAGGACTACGATTTAATAAACACCAGTGAATCTGTGAGAGTTTTGCAAGTAGTTTTGGAAGTGACGGGCTACCGCGCGGCCGCCGCCGCTACTGAGACTCGTGCCGTGCAACAGGATTTGTGATTGGATGGATCTGGACTCCTGCGTGAAGTTGTAGTGTAGACTCTGGGATATGTTGCTAATCAATTCGTTTCTATGACAAGTGTATATCGGGCATGAGAAGATACAGTGTGTTGTGTTTTCTTGTGGGTGCCCGCAGGGACATTGTTGGCGTCTCAACATTTACACTCACTTCTCTGCTGCTGCTATATTGCACCGGACAACACAAACCACGACCGCTCAGTCCAGACGACCACCAACAAGTCCCGCGCCAGACCCACGCCGGGTCAGATGTCACGCGCCCCGCCTGAGGCGAGTGGGCGCGTGGGCGCATAGGCGCCGCCAGCTGTTGGATCAGCGGCGGCGCATGGGCACAGCCATCACGGCGCGGCACTCTCCGCAGCAGCGGCGCCCCCAGAGCCACCGCGCGGTTGTGTTACATCCATCGGTCACATCACCCCCTCTACACCACCGCGCGGTAACAAAACACAAATAATAACAAAAAAACACAAACAAAACCATAACAATATTCACACAGAGCAAAACAAAAACTTCGGTTCACAGTGATTTCCTCCAATCAGAGTGATATCGGAACACAAAAAGTAGCCATCTAAGATGTTCCTTAATCCAAAACGTAATCTGCAAATTTTGCCGGCGGACGGCGTACACGCTCAGAGCGCCGCAATGAGGGAACATCAAATCGCACCTTTAACGCCCCACGTCTCCTAGGAGACGTCTGTTGGCCGGCCGCACGTGACGCCACCGGCGTCATCTCAGTCGCCGCATCAGCCACAGGAAGAGACCAGCCAGGACGCGCAGCTGAAGATGATGGCGTCATCTCCGTTGAAACATCGGCTACCAGACGAAACGGTCCAGGAACTGCAGCCGGGGGCGATGATGGCGGCGACGTCTGTTGGGCGGCTTCTCGTCCACCAGTCTCGCAGCCTCGATAGACAGGATAATGATCCTGACGCACCACCCGAGGCTGCCACGGCGATGCTCGCGCAGTCGAATCGGCTGCTTGTGCAGTTCGTGGAGGAGGAGGCCCGGACGTAGATGCCGAACTCTCGCCGGCAATCTCGTGGACCCGACGAGATGCTCGTAGCAGGTACGCTGGTGGTGTCTTCCAGCGCCGAAGCTGGGAGTGATGCACACGTTTTTCTGCCCCGTCTTCGGACGTCACAATGTACGTGACACCGTTATTGTTCACGCGCGTCACGGTGAAGGGTCCGTCGTAACGGCGCTGGAACTTGTTGACGAGCAGGTTCCCAGGAAGATGAGTTTTCCTCTTGACAAGCTCGCCGACCCGGAACGGTGAGAACTCGGGATGGCCCGGCCGCCACGAGCGTTGTGTCTCAGCGGCCACGATCGGCCCGCTGACGTCCTTGTGCTCGTGACGAAGAAGGAATTCGGAAGGAGATTCCTTCAACTCGGAGTGACGCGTTGTGTTGTAGGTAACCATGGCCCGGGCCAGGTGATGGTCCCAGTCGCCAGCTGAATCAGAGAGAAGTCTCAGCGCCTGTCCCAGAGAGCGGTTGCAGCGTTCCACAGCTCCGTTACCTTCAGGCCTGAGAGGGGTAGAGTAGACGTGTCTGATCCCCCAGTTCTCCAGCACCTGTTCGAACTCTGGACCGCGGAACTCCGGGCCGTTGTCAGTCAGTACGCGCTTTGGCCTGCACAGGAGAGTTACCAGGGCGTGGTGCTCAAACGCAGTCGCGACGGCCGCAGACGTCTTCCGGCGAATGGGAATGGCCATCGCCCACTTCGAACAGAGATCGACGACTACCAGGCATCCGATGAATCCCCTGCCAGTGCGGGGAAACAGTACGACGTCAGTGGCGACCAGTTCGAAGGGCTCGTTGCTTTCTATCTTGTGTGTAGGAGGCGGCTTCGATTGCGCAGTTGTCTTGTAGAGTTGACACCGTTTACAGCAGTACACGATGTCTGCGATGACTTTGGTAAGCCCTGGACAAAACACCTGGGCTGTAAGAAGAGCGCAAAGTTTATCTCGTCCGATGTGTGCCATGTCCAGGTGGGTGGCAACAGCGAGGTCGATGAGCCAGTCTCTACTGATGACAGGCAGGGGGCCGTGCGCAGGATGTTCATATACCAGTAGTCCCTCGCTGATCGCCATCTTCTTGACGTACTTGCGGTAGCGATGCAAGTTGGCTGGAAGCTTTGTCGGGTCAGTCTTCTTCTGCACGTGATGAGCCAGTGAACGGATGAACCTCTGCCCTTGCTGGTGCTCTTTAACAGCGTCTTCGGCTGGAACTGTCGTCATAGATGCAAGTCCCACGACATGACTCTTGGCTCCTGTCGCTTGATGATCTCTGTCGTCGCAGTGCATCGGCTGGACGTGCTCTCCACAGGCCACGTAATGCTGTTCAAAGTTGATCACCACGCCAGCAGCTTTCATGAAGTTAGCGCCAAGCAGTAAACAATGACCGAAAGAGTCAGCACGATCCACGAGCAGAGGGACTCGTACCTTTTCTTGACTTGGAGGCAGAGCGATGTCAGCGCTGATGTACTCTGCGCAATTCGTTTTGCCGCAGAGGCATTGGATAGAGACGTTTGTGCGCCGGACTTCAACTGTTGGGTCATCTGCAATTATGCTCCGAAGCGCACTGGCGCTGATAAGGCCGACAGATGCACCTGTGTCGAGTAGTGCGCAAACCTTGACCTCATTGCAGCTCACAGTAACGGAGCAGCGAGTCTGCAGGTCGTGCGGACAACCGGAGAGTTCTTGCTCACGATGCTCTTCATCGTCGTCTTCTGTCAGTGGCGACTTGCACGGGGACGCTTCGGAACCTCTTTGACACACTCCTTTCTTCATACCCGTGAGCAGGACAACCTTCTCTTCCACGAATCCTTGAGTCTCTTGAAGAAGATTAAAATGTACTCCGGCCAGACACTGCATGTGGAGGGTTTCTGCTTCACCTCCCTCCTCACTGAGGAACACCAGAGGATTCTCCGGGCCGAAGTGGACGATGACTCTCACTCGGTGGAGATACACGAAAACCGACAGCATGTCCATGGCCATCAGCTGCCCTGGTAGACGCATGAGATTGAGTTCTTGGCGAGAGTGCCGGTCAAGCTTCAGACCGTACTTGTTCGGTGCTCGAGTCGCTGCATCTATCAGCTCTTGACGTTGCGTGCGGTTGTCAACCACCTCCCCGCGTTGATTTCGCCTCCAAAAGCACAGACATTCCACCAGAGTGTCTCCACCTCCCTCTGCCTTGTGCCAAAGGGAGAGACCGGTGGGCAGAGCACTGGATCCAGGAGAGACAGGGTAGACGTCAGCTTCACCCTGATGAGTCCTCGAGAAGAAATCTGCTGTGAAGTTCAGATTTCCGGGAACATAACAGATATCGAAGTCGTAGTCGGCTAGCTCCTCGATGGTCCGAGCTAGGCGACTGTTGACTAGACGCATGTTGTGCAGATACAGGAGTGCTTGATGGTCTGTGTAGATCCGGAACCTGACAGAACCGATGAAGGCATGGAAGGCCTTGACGCCCCAGCGCAGGGCAGCGAGTTCTCGCCCAGTCGCCGAGTAGTTTTGTCGAGCCTTTGCAAATGTAGTGGATGCAAACGCGATGTATCTCATTTGTCCGTTTTGCTCTTGAGTGAGACAGGCTCCAGCGCCGACTGATGATGCATCCACCCACAGAGAGAGCGGACTGGCGTTCTTGCTGTAGTCAGGGAAGGACAGCGTGATTTCTTTTTTCAGGGCTGCCTTCAGTTGAGAAAAGGCATCCTCCATGTCTCTGTTCCAGTTCAGCTCAGTCTTCGGAGGTAGTCCAGTCAGCTCTGAGAGTGGCTTGGCTATGACTGAGCAATTCCGTACAAACTTGCGCTGGTAGTTGATGATGCCGAGGAACTGACGCAGTTGATGCACAGTCTTCGGCTTTTCCAGCGTTTCGACTTTCGCCATGTACTCCGGCGACTTCTGGAGACCATCTGCGCTGATGACGTGGCCCAGAAACTTGACTTCAGGTTGGAACCACGTACATTTTCTTCCATTCAACTTGATGCCTTGCGATTCAAGCGCAGACAAGACGTCAACAAGCTGGAGATGTCTCTCGAACGAAGCTTCCATGAGCAGTAGGTCATCCAAGTAGATGATGAGCTTCTGCCTGGAGAACCCATGCAGAATGGCTTGCATCTCTTTCTGGAACTGGAACGGTGCGTTCTTCAGGCCGAAGGCCAACCGTCTGAACCTCCAGTGCCCTCGAGGCGTACTGAACGCAGTGTAGTCCCTCGAGGACTCTTCTATCGGGAGATGATAGTAGGCCTTGGCGATATCCAGACCGCTGAACCAGGCCATGCTTCGTTGCGCCTTGAATACACAGTCAGACACGTCTGGCATCGGGAACCGTGTTGTGACAGTCTTCTAGTTCAGGCGCCGGTAATCCACGCAGAGGCGGAGTGAACCATCCTTCTTCCGGACTGGCACTACCGGGGCACTCCATGCCGAGTCACAGCGCTCGATGATGCCGAGTCGCTCGAGATCGAGGCACTGACGTTCCACTTCTTCCGCCACTGGTGGAGAGATCTTCCGGGGCCGAATGAAAATTGGCGTTTCATCAGTCAGAACGATTCGATGGGCGGTCATCGAAGAATGCAGAGTGTCAGTTTCCGATTGCATGAAGACGGCAGCATGGCGTCTGAACAGGTCTTTCACAGCGACTCGCTGATCTTCAGTCAGGCCCGGGATATCAGAGACTGCGGGAACTACGATGCTGTTGTCTGCACTTGAGGCAAACACTGCCATCGGCTGGTCTAAATCCAGCACACTGTCGGCTGCAGAATCTGCGTATCCCACAGCCATGCCCTTCCGGATGGAGGCAGCTGTGCAGCCACGATTGTTCACCAAGATTCGTGGCTGATCGGGATCCAGTATGCCGGCAACGAAGTTGATAGTTGGCGAGACCGTTTCACTTCCATTGAAGACAAGTTGCCTTGTGCTGTCGCTGCAGGTACTGCATGATGGTTGGCGTCCGATACTGCAGCGGAGCTCTGCAGTCGAGTCGGGACCGATTTGAAGATCTTGAACAGAGCGACACGGGATGGCTGTAGCGAAGTGCACGCAGTTCCCACGCAGATCGGACGGCAGATAGACCGTCCAGCGTGATCCATCGTCCTGATGACCAGAGACAGATCCGTTTCTGACGCTCAAACACAGCCCGTACCGCTCCATTGTGTCTCTTCCGATGATAAGATCAACCGGAGTCTCGTGTTGATCCAGGACGAGAACATCCAAGAGCTTGAGGTCCACTCCATGCATCCCCACGTGGACTGTAGCTCTTCCAAGAGGAAGTGTGACCTGTTTTCCGACCGCATGCACGGCTTCAGTGCAAGGCATGATGTCCCTCCTGTCGACCAAATGACTGCTGATCAGAGACTGTTCAGAACCGCTGTCGATGATGGCTGTGGCTGGATATGTACCAACCAGAACGCTGGAGCGGAGAATGGGCTCAGCAGCTACCGCTGAAGTGAAGATCTCAGTTGACCTCCGCAGGTCAGCAGTCAGATGTACCAAACTATCTTCATCTGCATTGGAGTCGCCGACGCTTCCATCATCGAGTACAGGGCTGGTTTCAGTCACTACAGGTGGCCCTGACGTTTCTGAGTGACTTATTCGTTTCCCGACATGCGATTCTGACTCTGCCGGCGTTTCTTCGACGATGAGATGTACTGACGATCGCCGACACTGGAATCATCGATGTCCGAGTCTTCTGAGCTGGACTCTTGGTCGTATGACAGCCTCGGCGGACTCTTCGGACAGATCTCGGGCGCTACCCTGCTGCGTATCCGTTGTTCAGGTGCTGTCACCGGGAGTTCCTTACAAGACTGGTTGGTTGCATGACGAGTTGGTGAAGGTCTCTCCGCATGTCCAGAGGAACACCCACGAACGTAGTGACCGGCCTGGCCGCAACGGAAGCAACGGTCGTTCTTCCGCCAGCATTCGCGCTCAACATGGCCACGGCGATAGTAGAACTTGCATCTTTGTGAGGTACCTTCACTTCTTGTCTTGAATGTTCTGGGCTCGCTTCTCTCGAGTCTCTTCTTATCTCTGGGCTTGGCTTGGTGACGGTGTCGTTGAGTTGCTTCTGTCCTTCAGTCTTCTGTCGCTTCTGTCTTCTTGTTTCAGTCTTCTTTTGTCGTTTCTGTCTTCTTGCTTCAGTCTTCTTGTGTCGTTTCTGTCTTCTTGCTTCAGTCTTCTTGTGTCGCTTCTGTCTTCCCGCTTCAGTCCTCTTCTGTCTTCGGGACGAACCTCACGGGAAAAGAACAGCGAAGACTCTGTATCTTCAAAGCGTTCACACTGCAGGATCGTGATATAGTTGTTCCATCTCAGCGTAATGCCGTGGATGTCCTTGGCGTACCGCATTTGCTTCTTCAGATGATCAACACCTTGAGGCGGCAGGCTGTTGAGCAAGCGATCCCGCAGCAACTCGGAAGTCTGCATGTCAGTTGCCGGATACGCTTCCTCAAACAGAGACGACAATCGAAGCGCGAAGAGAGGCAGAGACTCATTCTGCTCCCGCTTGCAGATGTCGAACCTCTCCTTGGCTGTCCTGTGCTCGGAAACGCCCTGGTTTGCAAACCAGCGGAGCATTCGCTTCTTCAAACATACGTATGTTGTGTCCGTCCCGCTGCAAGCGTTGAATGTATCGGACATTTCTCCACTCAGAAGGCTTTTTAGAAGCGGTAGGGCATGGTCAAGACTTCCCGCATACGAGTTTCGACAGTGTTCCTCGAACCGCTGCAGATATTGCTCCAAGCTGACTGCCCCTCCAAGAGTGAAGCCGGGAAAGCTGTGTATCTGCTGCATCAGGTGCAGAGTGGGGGCAGCAGATCCATCTCGGCGCAATTCCCGCGTCAGTCCGGGATAAACCTCGTCACGCGGTTGAGCCACGTAGCCCTCATGTGAACTGTCCAGAGCTGGTGCGTTGTTAACGACAGTCAATGCATCACGATCATTGACCATCGCTGTCAACTCATTGATGCGACGCGTGGCTAGCTCCAGCTGTTGCTCCAGCCGACGAATGTGGGAACCATCAACCACGGAACGATGTGCTTGCTGGTCCTCAGACTCTGAAGAAGACATGTCACTGAGTGATTTGGCAGCCAGGACGAGGCAGGGAGGCGTCGGCGTCGACGAAGCAGGTAGGCGACGGCGTCGATGAAGCAGGTAGGTGGCAGCGCCAAACAGGCGGCAGCGTCAAGGCGGCAGCCCGGTGACGGTATCCACGCGGCAGCCCGGTGACTGTGTCCACGCGGCAACCCGGTGACGGTGTCCACGCGGCAACCCGGTGACGGTGTCCACGCGGCAACCCGGTGACGGTGTCCACGCGGCAACCCGGTGACGGTGTCCACGCGGCAGCCCGGTGACGGTATCCACGCGGCAGCCCGGTGACTGTGTCCACGCGGCAGCCCGGTGACGGTGTCCACGCGGCAGTCCGGTGACGGTGTCCACGCGGCAGTCCGGTGACGGTGTCCACGCGGCAGCCCGGTGACGGTGTCCACGCAGCAGCCCGGTGACGGTGTCCACGCAGCAGCCCGGTGACGGTGTCCACGCGGCAGCCCGGTGAAGGTGTCCACGCGGCAGCCCGGTGACGGTGTCCACGCGGCAGCCCGGTGACGGTGTCCACGCGGCAGCCCGGTGACGGTGTCCACGCGGCAGCCCGGTGACGGTGTCCACGCGGCAGCCCGGTGACGGTGTCCACGCGGCAGCCCGGTGACGGTGTCCACGCGGCAGCCCGGTGACGGTGTCCACGCGGCAGCCCGGTGACGGTGTCCACGCGGCAGCCCGGTGACGGTATCCACGCGGCAGTCCGGTGACGGTATCCACGCGGCAGTCCGGTGACGGTGTCCACGCGGCAGCCCGGTGACGGTGTCCACGCGGCAGTCCGGTGACGGTATCCACGCGGCAGCCCGGTGACGGTGTCCACGCGGCAGCCCGGTGACGGTGTCCACGCGGCAGTCCGGTGACGGTGTCCACGCGGCAGCCCGGTGACGGTGTCCACGCGGCAGCCCGGTGACGGTGTCCACGCGGCAGCCCGGTGACTGTGTCCACGCGGCAGTCCGGTGACGGTATCCACGCGGCAGCCCGGTGACGGTGTCCACGCGGCAGTCCGGTGACGGTGTCCACGCGGCAGTCCGGTGACGGTGTCCACGCGACAGTCCGGTGACGGTGTCCACGCGGCAGCCCGGTGACGGTGTCCACGCGGCAGCCCGGTGACGGTGTCCACGCGGCAGCCCGGTGACGGTGTCCACGCGGCAGTCCGGTGACGGTATCCACGCGGCAGTCCGGTGACGGTGTCCACGCGGCAGCCCGGTGACGGTGTCCACGCGGCAGCCCGGTGACGGTGTCCACGCGGCAGCCCGGTGACGGTATCCACGCGGCAGTCCGGTGACGGCCCCGCGAGCAGTGGTCGATGCAGTGGTCGTTGCACTTCGCTCCGGGATGAGACGGTGCGAGAGCAGCAGCGAGTCCCGGTTAGCAGAGATCCCGGACGAGCCCCCAGAAATGTTGGCGTCTCAACATTTACACTCACTTCTCTGCTGCTGCTATATTGCACCGGACAACACAAACCACGACCGCTCAGTCCAGACGACCACCAACAAGTCCCGCGCCAGACCCACGCCGGGTCAGATGTCACGCGCCCCGCCTGAGGCGAGTGGGCGCGTGGGCGCATAGTACAGCTGTTACAGGCCAGCTGTTGGATCAGCGGCGGCGCATGGGCACAGCCATCACGGCGCGGCACTCTCCGCAGCAGCGGCGCCCCCAGAGCCACCGCGCGGTTGTGTTACATCCATCGGTCACAACATACCGGGGAGTCTGACTTCTGAATTATGAACATGTGGGCGTTTAGTTGGGACATATCAGTTCTCAATCTGGTGTGGAGAATGTTGCTTGCTTTAGTTCCATGTGAATAATATAAGGGGGGCTTGGGTATACCTAACTGTTGTGTAATCTGTTTTTTTGAAGTCGGGATAAGGGAGCTGTTTCGTGGCTTCTGGTAATTGGTTCCATTGGTTTCCGGTGAGAGTGAAGAAGGAGCGCTGGTGTGACGTAGTGCGAGTTTGAACTAGGGTGTAATGGTTTACGTTTCTTAGTGTCCTGTTCGTGTCGAGTTCGCGTGAATGTGGCATGATGGCGGTGATGTAGCTGGGTGTGTTTTGACGTTCGGGTGCAGTTAATTTGTGGTAGAGTGTTAGGCGGTGAATCTCGTGGTCAGCTTGTCCCATCCCAGCTCGATTCGTAATTTGTCGGATGATGTTCTAAAGAGCGTCCCAGTCGTCAGTCTAGCTGCTCTGTTTTGCAGTGTATCCAGTCTTGTCGCGTCTTTAATTGTGATATGTCCGTCGTAGTCACAGTAGTCGAAGTGCGGTCTGATGTATGTTTTATATATTTGATCGAGAACGTGTCGGGGAAGGTGCTGTGCAATAGCGTACAGTGGACTGAGTGTTTTATTGACTTTATTTAATATTTCGTGCACATGTTCATGGAAACGGAGATCCTTTGAAAAAGTCATGCCAAGGTGCTTATGTGTTTCGTTTATGGGTATTGGGACATCTCCAAAGGTAAGTGTTGGTGGTTGGTGTTGGCTTTTGTGGGAAAATGTTTGTTGGATGGTTTTGGCAGCGTTGAATGTAATGGCCCACTCCTGACCATATTTATGAATTTCGTCCAAGTCGTGCTGTAATGTGTGTTGGGTGGTTAGTAGGTTCGTTGCTGTGTGAGAGGCATATAATGAGGTATCGTCTGCAAAAAAATAATATGTCGTGCGTGCGATTCGAAAGTCCGTCTAGGTAGATTAAAGCCAGCAATGGTCCAAGAACAGATCCTTGCGGACAGCCGGCATTAATTTTACGTGGGACGGA
Organism: Chirona hameri; assembly: GCA_036785665.1. Classification (NCBI taxonomy): domain Eukaryota; kingdom Metazoa; phylum Arthropoda; class Thecostraca; order Balanomorpha; family Balanidae; genus Chirona; species Chirona hameri. The sequence goes on along the minus strand of JAXIVJ010004458.1, from coordinate 36,107 downwards.
AAATGTATTTCGAATGTGTACTCGTGTTCTGTCGCTCAAGTAGGATTTTAACCAGTTGAGAAGTCTTCCTGAAATCCCGAATTCGTTTTGGCATTTGTGTAATAAGCCCCTGTGCCAAATTTTGTCGAAATATTTTGAAATATCTAAATAGATATCGTTGAAATCGCGGCCAGAGTCTAAAGACTTGTATAAATTATGGGCTAAATAATGAAGCTGTAGTTCAGTGCTATGGTGCCTTCGATAGCCGCTTTGTTTCTCTGTCAGAAGGGCGTGGGTAGTAATGTGGCCGTATATGTTTTTGTACACAAGCTTTTCAAATACCTTTGAGAGAGCTGAAAGAATGCTGATTGGTCGGTAGCATGTGGGGTCAGAGGGCGAACCTTTGTTTTTGAATATGGGTTTAACATTAGCTGCCTTGAAATTGCTTGGGTAAATTCCGAGGGAGAGTGATTTGTTGAATAATTGTGACAATGGCTTTGGGATTATGAGTGCCGTGAGTTTGAGTAATTTTACAGGGAGGCCATCTGGTCCGGTTGATTTGTTGGCGTCTAGTGAGTTTAGGATTTGGAGTACTTCGTGTTCGTTGGTTGTGATTTGTTCGAGTGTGGGTACCGGTGGTGTGGTTGCCATGCTAGGTGGTTGGACATGCGTGTCGGGTATGTGAAGTGTGGATTGTGCAGCAAAATGGTCCATGAGAAGTGTCGCTTTGTCTAGGTCGTCAGTCACCACGTCACCGTCAAGTCCTAGCAGTGGTGGGATGGTGTCGCGTGCTCGGCCGGCGATGGCGCGAAGTGTTTTGTGATACTTGTGAGGGTTTTGTTTCTGAGCTAGTAATTTTTCTACTTGTCTGTGCAGATGTTCGTTTTTTAACCATCTGTTCGTCGAGCTAACTAAATTACGTTGGTATCGCCACCTGGCCCAATTTGAGTCAGTTTGTGTTTCTTTTGCGAGTTTGAACAGTCGGTCTCGCTTCCGTATGTTTCGTTTTAGTTCAGTCGTGATCCAATATTTATCGTTGCATTTCCGTCTCATGTGTGTTTTGGGGATTGCGGCAGACGCCGCGTCGTGCAGGGTGGCAATGAATTCGGATGTTGCTGTGTCTATGTCTTTGTCCACGATACTTGTCCAGTCAGCGTCGAGAAGTAGTCTGGTCAAAAGTGCAGCGTCCATTTTTTGGTAGTCCCACATAGTGATACGTTGTTCGTCGGTGTTTTGTGTAGGTGGTGCTAAATCCAGTACAGCAAAGATCAGGAAGTGGTCTAGGTGCGCAAATGATGATAGTGTACCGCTGTGTTGTACTATGTTGATGTTGCTGATGAAAATGAGGTCTCGCAAATTGCTGGTACTGTGCGTCACTCGGGTAGGCTGGTCTATGACTTGGTGCAGGTCTAACATATGTGCCGTGCCTTTGAGTTTGTGGTCAAATGGTGTGATACCACTGTGCTGATGGAGAGGATGATCAAGGTAAATGTTGCCAGTGTTGAAATCGCCCAGTGAGATTATTGCTGTGGGTGTGTGAGTTTGGGCCTGGCAGATAGCCTCAGTGAAGGTGTCGAGGAAAGTTTGCAATCTGTCGGTGGGCAGGTTCGGTGGGAGATAAATCCAGCTGATAAGTAGGGTGAAATTTTGTGTTTTTATTTTTACCCAGACCCACTCCTCATCCCCAATCTCAATATTCGATAATTTCTGGATGGGTAATGACTTGTGCACGTACAGTGCCACCCCTCCTCCGTGTCGTGTTCTGTGCTTTGTGAGTGGTGGGTGGAAGTCGTTGATGGAGTACTGGCTTTCGGCTACTGATCTGTCTAATTTTGTTTCAGTTAAGGCTAATACTTTTACGTTGTTTGTCGTGATGAATTGTTCTAGTTCGTCTATCTTGTTTACTGTGGTGATGCTGTTAATGTTGAGATGAGCGATCGTGAGCTGGTTTGTTTCTGGTGGGCCTGGATTTGTTTCGATACCGTCAGGGGCGCAGCCAGACCTTCAGAAAGGGGGGGCAAGCCCCTGGGAGAGGCCCCTCACCCCCAAAAAATACCCCTGGATATGAAAAACTCTACGGATTTCGGCCACTTTATTTTGTGAGGCCCCCTTTTTAACAATTTTCTTCGTCTACTTTTGATGAGCGGGATTGGACGAGGACCCACAGTAGGCATTGTGCTGAGCGCATTACTAATTTGTATTGTTACGTACAGGAGAGAAAACATATCTTAGCTGACAACAGGTGGGGGTCGGCTTTTAGGTGTGGGGGCGGCTGAAATGACGAAAAATGTACCCCCATTTTGATACGTGTATTTAAGCCTTTACAGGATTATGTAGATTTTCATGTTATAGTAGGTAGGTATGTACTTGTTAGTTAGCGCCGCGAAGCGGTACGAAATTTTTACGGTTTTGCCTGATAAAACCCAGAAATATAGGCGGTGGGCCTTGTAGCTTGGATAAGAAGCTAAAAATGTTATTCCTTCAATTCAGCGTCACGACGAGCCGATGATGATGACTATGGCTTCGTTATGACGATGACTACCGATGTGACGCCGCGAAGCGGCGTGAAAATGTTAATTTTACGTCTTGGAAAACGAAATTTTAATATTGGAACCAGACCGTGAGGTGAGATGGTCCTGGCAATATTGTATGAGATGTTCCTGGCCTGTTTCCACTATTAGTTCTACGGTCCTGCAAATTGTGCACCGCTGGAGCAGCTTCCGGGTGCCGATCTCCTCGTCTTTGCGTTCGCGTCGCCTTTTTCGGAACTCGGCAAACTAGCTAAACATGTAGCCTGCTTGAAACTTAAAAGTCAATATTTTATGAAGGGAATGGGCACTGGGGTCAGCAATTCCAGCCAAGGGGAGCCTCTGCCAGAGACTTAATGAAATTATTTTCCCCATTTTCCAAAATTGTATAAGCAATTGCGAAACTATGTCATGCCGCGAAGCGGCGCGAAATTTCCCAGTTTTGACACTAGCTAGCTAGCTTTTATAGCTGGATTTTGACTGCACTGCAAAGACAATTTTGTACGATAAATTGTTAATTTTTCGGCTAGCAGGCGCTAGCAGCAGACCACGGCTAGCAGGCGCTCCAGCTATAGCAGGCGCTCCAGGCGACGGCTGGCAACCCCTGGGCAGGCTCGAGGGCCCCGTTCACAGACTCAATGGCCCTCTGGATAAGCTTGAGAGGGTCCTGAACAGACTAAATGGCCCCTTGGCAAGCCGAGAGGCCCCTGATCAGACTCTAATAGCCCCTGGGCAGGTTCGAGAGGCCCCTGAACAGGATCAATGGACCATTGGGAAAGCTCGAGAGGCCACTGAATAGACTCTAATGGCCCTAGGCAGGTTCAAGAGGCCCTTGAACAGACTCAATGAGCCCCTGGGCAAGCTCAAGAGGCCCCTAGGCAGGTTTGAGAGGCCCCTGAACAGACTCAATAGCCCCTGTGCAAGCTCGAGAGGCCTCTGGGCAGGCTATAATGGCCACTGGGCAGGTTCGAGAGGCCCCTGAACAGACTCGATGGGCCTCTGGGAAAACTATAATGGCCCCTGGGCAGGTTCAAGAGGCCCAAAAACAGACTATAATGGGACCCTGGCCAGGCTCGAGAGGCCCCTGAACATACTCAATGGGCCCATGGACATGCTCGAGAGGCCACTGGGCAGGTTTGTTAGGCCGTAGGTGGGCTCAATTGGCCCCTGGACAAGTGGACATGCTCTAGAGGCCCCTGGGCCGGTTTTGGGGCCCCTGAATGGGCTCAATGGGCCCAGGGCATGCTCTAAAACTCCCTGGACATGTTTTTTGCGCCCTTAAGAGGGCTCATTGGGGCCCCTGGACATGCTCGAGAGGCCCCTGGACAGGTTTTTTGGGCCCATCGATGGGCTCAATGGGCCACTGGACATGCCCAAGAGGCCCTCTGGGCCGGCTTCGAAAGCCCTGCAGTGTCTCTGAGGGCCCTTGACATGCACCAGAGTGACCCTTGCCTGGTTTGAGTGTTCCTCTGTGACTTTTTGAAAGCCATTTAGCTAATGCAAATGGTATCTGGGCCAATCTCGGCGGGGCCCCCTGTGACCCGTAAGGGGGGGGGGCAATTGCCCCCCTTGCCCCCCCCCCCCCCCCCTGGCTGCGCCCCTGGATACCGTGCATTATCAGTAGTGTTTGTGTGTTCTTGTATGAGCCAAGCTGTGACCATTGAGAGTTTGTGATGAGCGGGAGAAGTGTGGCCTGTCCTGTGTTGGGTGGGGTGGTGGAATTGGGTGGGGTTGTGGGGTTGGGTGGAGTTGGGGGTGGGTGGAGTTGGGGGTGGTATGTTAGGTGATGTAACACGGGCAGTAGTCCCAGGCAGCGCCGGCGGCCGGCCGGCAGTCCGTGACGTGCGCGAGGCCGAGAGAATTCGCAGGCCCGGGCGGACACGTCCCCCCGGCGGAGCGGCGACGATGACAGCTAGCAGGTTCAGGGGAGTAACTCACGGCGCCGGCGAGTGCACTGCGGACAGTGTGTACATCCGTCAGAAACAGAAACAGATGAACAGATGAACTAGGCACAATCACCAACGAAATAAAAGACACAATTACAAACAAGACACAATCAGCAACAAATCGTTCTCGACACGCCACAAAATGATCGGTGTTAACTTACATATATACAATACAAAAAACACAAGCATATATAGCATAACAGACAGCATTGCAATCTGGTACCTAAAAGTACAAGCACCTAACCCGACCTCCCCCCGTCCACCGCCGACCTGGTGTGGAGAGCCCTGGTGTGGAGCGACCTGGTGTGGAGAGAGAGCTGACGAGGCCGCGGCATCCACGCACCCGTCACCAGCGAGGTGGACCTCGGGGTCAAGGTGTCAGGGTCAAGGTCGACCGCTGGCCGGCCGACCGGTCACGCGACCGCTCTCGCGGTCCGAGGCCCCGGTGCCAGGCGCGGCGCCAGGTGCCAGCGCGCCGGGGAGGCACAGGTGCGCAGCGCCCAGTCGCGTTCCGGGGGCCGGTCGGTCCGCCGTGCTGTCGGCCTCCAGAGCTGAGCCTGGCGTCAGGTACAGCACACGGGGGCGGGAGAGACTGAGGCAGGGGTAGCACCAGGCGCGAAATACAGGAAGGGCAGAGCAGCAGGAGCGGTGTTGAGTGCAGAATGCATAGCAGGAGATAACTGTGCAGGGAGAGGGGAGTGGTGGCGGCCGCGGCAGGGGCCGGTCAGCGGCAGGGGTCAGTACACATCTTACTTGGCCCTGCCGCCGGCTCGCGTGACGCGTCGATAGCCTTCCCCGTCGGTTGCTGTCGCTGCCGGCGGCTCTAGCTGAGGTAGGCGCTCGACGAGTTTGAGCAGGTCGTTCAGGGAGCGAATCACGGTCGTCGGGCTGTTCTCCCTCAGGCGCACCTTCAGCTTGCCGACGTCCGACCATGCCGCGAAAATCTTCCCCTCCTTGCGGTACATGCGTGCCTTGTAGAGAACAAACTGGTTCTCTCTCGTGAGATTGTCCGTCACGAACACCTTACTTGCTACAGCGGCCGTCACGGTGGAATCTTCAAACGGCCGCGGTTGACGCAAGTGTTTCCGAGCGCTGTAGAAGGCCTCTCGCTTAGCGTAGGGGACGAGTCGCACCAGGAGAGTGCGCGTCTTTCCCGGCTTTACGGCACCAACACGGTGGGACCGATCGATGTCCTTGGCGATCTCGACACCGGCTAGCTTGGCGGTGTCGATGATCAGGTGATCAGTGTCCTCGTTGGCGGTCTCCGGAATCCTGCTCACATCCAGGCAGAGACGTCGGGAGTACTGCTCCAGGGTGTTGAGCTGGACCTTGGTCTCTGACAGCTCTTCCCTTAGGGACTGGATCTCGGCGTCCCTTGCTGCCACAGCATCGGCGACTGCGACTGCCACAGCCGCCTTCACCTGGTCCCTAATGATGTCTAGGAAGACGTCCTTCATGACGTTGATGACGGTTTGTTTCAGTACAGCCTCGTCCATGGCTATCCTGGTTCAGTGTGGATGGTGCACTCGCCGACGCCGCCGACTAGTGCTGTACTCCGATAGCACTCACTGCGATCACTGGCTCACAGCTGTCACCGGCCGACAAACAAGGGTCGAGCGGTGGGGTGGGGGAGCGGTCGCGCGCACGACCTGACCCGGCGGCGGTCGGAGGTCATGTGATGACGATATGCCAGCGATAACGGCGCAATAGACGGTTATCTCATAATGATATATAAACATATGAGGCCAGAAAAGGGATTAAAGTCATTGTTTGCAGAGGCGCGCTCAGGAATGGAAGAAAGGGGTTCATATTATTGCAAGGAAACTAAGAGGCATGGGCGTAAAATGACATAACATACTGCAGTTTTCGGATGAAACACGCACCACAGGCTACTCTACGAGCGATTATAAGATAATAGGCGAGTCCAGGTAGGGTAAAAGGGGGGTAAGCAATGTTAATTGAAGTTGTAAGTGAAATAGTCACTGTTGACTAGTTAGTATCATAATAGCTGATAATATACTTATCAAAAGGTCTTGCGCCGTCCCAGTTTGGATCCTGGATACGCCTATGATGAAGTACAACATGCAAAAAGGAACTATCTACGATCAGTAACATATTTATAGTGATGGGTAGCAACTTGTCTGCGGTTAATATTTTTCCCAATTTGACCTCCCTTTTTCACTTAGCTGGTACCGCCTATGGCAAAAATATGATTTTAACTGTTTTGTCTAATGTCACAATCGCATACCATTTCATTTATTAAAAAAACATAAAAAAATGGTTTTATTACGCATTTACTTCACCCCAAATTGAGTGACCTGCACACGCCTATGATTTTTGAATTTTCAAACGCCACCAAAATATGTCAATTTCAAATTCAATCTCTATCGATTCGTATTAGTTGTGTTAAAATCGGTTGATAAACATGAAAGCTATGTTGGATCAAAAATACCACTAAAATGTGTAGTTTTTGCCCCCCTGTTGCCCCCCTATCAAAAATGTAGATTTGTTTATTATTTAGAAATGTAGATCGTGTTCAGGGGAACCAAACACCGTTTCATTTTTGAAAATCGGACGGGTAGATCTCGAGATCTCCGGGGGGTTGGAATCCGCCCCCCCCCCCCCCCCCCCCTGTTACAAATAGGGGTAGCCAGGAGCCTGTTACAAATAGGGTTAAGCAGTATCATCTTTTATTAACCCTTACCAGGGGTGTAGTTTCGCAAAATCAGTTGGGGGGGGGGGGGCTGAACCGAACTCAGGTTCATAGGTACTAGCGCCAACCGGGCATCCGCCTGACATCTAGCGGCCGGTTGCTAAGCTGTAGTTGTCCGTCCGTGCGCGTGTCATCGCGTCTGACGGTGTGTGGCAAGGCTATATAACAAGGTAGGCCATTCCGGCCAAAAACAGGGTCTCATGGCCTCTGATTAGTTGATGGTCGTGACGTCAACGGTACATGACTTTTGCTAGCCGGCATGATCAGCGCGCAAAATCCCATTGGGATCAGGGGCGGATCTAGCCGCTCAGTTTGGGGGGGGGGGGGGGGCGGGGCAAAAAATGTTGCCCTTCAGCAAGCACGTAGCCAAGATTTGTATTAATGTTGTTGACCGGGGGGGGGGGGGGGGGTCGGGTCGTCAGAGAATCTCATTTTATCTGGTGTAAATTTGTTTTGCTCTGGGGGGAGGGGCATGGTCCCCGTGCCCCCCCCCCCCCTTTGGCTACGTACCTGGCCTTCAGGTACCCAAATTTCGTTGCAAAGACTCATAATTTAAAACAAACATAGTTTTAACAGCATGACAGCATGACGTCGAGAGCTGATAACTGACAAGCACCTGTTTTGGAGACGGCCGTGTCATAATATACTGCGCACACGTTCGCTCCAACTTGGAGTACTGTAGCGTGATTTGGGGAGGTGCCGCTTCATCTCATGTCATTCGATTGGAAAGGATAGAGCATAAGTTTTTAATGTGGCTCAACGTTCAGGTGCGCTCTCAGTCGTCGTCGCTTGTGTATTGTGACTTACTGAAACATTTTAGCCTAGTGTCTGTATCTGCGCGTAGAACTCAATACGATATCATGTTTTTGCGTAACGTTTTCACCGGCAAAATCCGTTCATCATTTATATTACAGTCATTCTCACTCAATGTACCCTGCCGCGCCACAAGACAACAATCTCGAACTCTGTTCAGCATTCCATATGCCAGGGTGTCAACTGTGAGAGAAGGCATTTTTGTGAGGCTGCCCAGACTGGCTAATAGGCTCGTAGATAAATGTTCCACGGTGGACCTGTTCTCAAACACTCTCTCGTCATTTCGTGGCAAAGTAAGGTCATATGTCGCTTCATTGTAAGTAGGTAGTCTATACGCGCTATGTACGTTTTATTTGTCACCGGTGTTGAAATGTGATAGGTATTGTTGTGTGTAACTATTGTTACTTTTTATTTCTATTTAATTTTATATTCGTTTTCATTTTTACCTTTGTCTTCATTTTTGCTATTGTATTTTATCTTCACTATTTCATCACATATTTCTTATTTCGTATTTTATTCTTATATTTTAAATCCATTTGTGTCATTTAACAGCTTTCAACCATCGCTTTTGTATTATAGAGGATCTTCTAGGTGATCTTTTGTATTATTATAGGTATAGATAGATGGTTATGGGTGAGGGATGTAATGTGATCTTTTAAGTATGTGAATGCGTGTGGTTTTATCTGTGTGACTTCGCCCATAAATGGTTCACCCCGTCGGCGATGATGTTAAATAAATAAATAAATAAATAAATAATGGTACCACACAAAGGTAGGATGTACAAAGTAAAGTAAATTAAAGTGTTATTTCTTTACCCAAAGGTAGGAATGAGCCTGCTTCAAACGAGGACGTTTGGCGTCTCCGTTATCGTTTTATCACAGCTCTCCGTGCACCGGCGAGCGGCAAATGCGCGGAACGCTAGCCTGTTGTTTACCGGGTCAGGTTTGTAACCTAAATTCACTTTTGTTACATAGGAATAGGATCATAAGACGACCAAATGAACCATTTGAACAAATCTGGATAACCATAACGTGGTATAACATATCACCTCCAGAAAATGCGGTTATACATTTAGCGTGCGTACGATCCTTTTCCTTTTTTATAAAAGAATTAACGACCAACTTAGTCGCCCACTCTTATGGACTCGCCAGCGAACACATTAGTCATATTAGCGCCCAGGAGCCATAGCTCTACCGGGGTTCGAAACACGGGCTCCCCACGTGAGAGCCAGACGTCCTACCACTCGGCTATTCTTAACCCTTAGCGTTCGTACGATAATTTAACCCTCGCCCTACGGGGGGTCCTAAAACGACCTGAGGTTATTCTTGCATAACTGTTTAGACATGCCGCGCATCTTGCTGAAATTTTCAGCAGCTAAGTATACAACAATTGTACGTATGCTGTAAAAATTTCATTGAAATTTGTTGAGAAATTTGGGAAATAATTATGTTTTGATGACGTCATGTTGGTGGAAAAACGATAAATGTTTGAAAAATCGTAGAAAACAGACTGGAAGCAAAATTCAAGCGCAATTAAGCAAAGATATTAATGTCATTTTCTTGAAAATGGTAATCTCAGATCTTTGAAATTTTGGGTTTTTGACCCCCAAAATGAACAAAACTGATTTTTTGGAAAAATCACCACAAAATCAAAATTTTCAAAGATGTTAAAAAAACGGAATATATGTGAGAGAACTGAGTATAGACAATATTCAAACCAAATTTCAAAAAAATATCTCTATTTTTGACTGAGTGTAAGAAATTCATGACGTCATTTTTGTAATAACCTTTTTACACTTTTTTTTGACCAGATACGAATAAATAATTACCTTTTCTGTATTTCTGAGACAAAACTGGTCTAGGAACATGCCTTTTTATTTACATTTATCAATTTCACATTTTGAGGTTTTCTGACAGAGCAAAATCGCTGTTCTGGACGTGGTCGATCGAGGTCATTCACTTGACCTCGAAGGTCACTCGTTGACCCGAAACCTAAACATTGCATACCGTTAGATTCCAAACATGACAGGCAACGTGTTGGTTCTTACCGTGTTGCTCTATGTTGCTTGGTTTGGAAGTTAACAGGGTGGGGGGTCTTTTTAGGACCTCCCCCGTAGGGCGAAGGTGAAAAAAGCTCCCGTAGGGCGAGGGTTAAAGTGCTTAGTCACTAAATTATCCAAATACGACGGACTTTTAGCGAAGCTCCGTGTTACGGACTTGTAACACGGAGCTACGATACCATCATGAATATGAGCCTCTCCGCGATCTGGATGTCACTTACTGCCACGTCGTCACCAAGAGTCGTAAGTGATTCAGATGCTCGAAGGTGAAAACAATGATCATTAGAACGTTAGCCCTTTAACAAAACTGAATATCTCACTGGACATATAAACCAGGAATATCTTTATGAAAATACGAAATACCTTTACAACCAGAGCTAAAACGTTATCTTCAGCGAAAGTATATATGAATGTATTTGTGTACAATATTCAACGAAGGATTTGGCATGAAACTCTTCGAACCACAACTGGTATCACTGTCCCGGCTGGATGTGCTAAAAATGGCTGAATATGAATGCGTTTGAGGTTCCAATGCACTCTTTCCATATGTTTGGTGACGGTGGGCGTTAATCGGTAAAGCGCACAAACAAGATGCATGCTGATCCTGTGGCAGCTGACAAGGATGTGATAGGATCATCGTAAGCAAAATGTGGGAAAACGAGAAAGTGCACATTTCCAGCTTTAATAACATCAATTTATAACATCCGTGCATGCTGGTAGGGCAGGGGCGGATCCAGGGGGGGCACAGGGGGCACGTGCCCCCCCCCCCCCCCCCCCCCCCGAAACATCTGAGGAGGGCCCTTTTCGGCGCGCTGCGCGCGCCGAAAAGGGCCGACGAGACCGCGCGAAGCGCGTTATCATGGGCTCTCTAAGAGTCTGGAAACCACGCAAAGTGGTATTTAGAGAGTTTAGAGCACTTCAGGGGCCCTTAAGGGCCAACAGGGGCCCTCCGAAAGACCAGAGGGCCCCATACACGTTCAAAGGGCCCCTGTACAGGTCAGAGGGCCCCTGACAAGACCAAAAGGGCCCCTGGGCGAGTCAGAAGAGCCCTGAACATGCCGAATGGCCCCTAGCCAGCACAGAGGGGCCCCTGGGCAGGTCGGGGGCCCCTGAGCAGGTCGGAGGGGCCCCTGAGCATGTCGGCAGGGCAACAAAGCAGCCAGCGCAATTCCTTACCAGGTCGAAAGGGTCCCTGAGCAGGCTGGAGTGCCCCTGGACAGACCCAGAGAGCCCCTGAGAAGTTGAAAGGGTCCCTGTGCAGGTCAGAGGGCCTTTGACCAGACCGAAAGGGCCCCTGAACATGCCGAATGTGCCCCTAGCCAGCACGGAGGGGCCCAAGGCCAAGTCGGAGGGCCCCTTAGCATGTCGGCAGGGCGACAAAGCAGCCAGCGCAGTCCCTTGCCAGGTCGGAAGGGCCCCTTAGAAGGCTGGAGGGCTTGAGGGCTCCTGGACAGACCAGAGGGCCCCTGGGAATTTCAAAGGGCCCATGTGGAGGTCAGAGGGTCTGCTAGGCCCTTGCAATGATCGGGAATTGGGCCCTTTCAACGCTCGGGAAGGGGACCCATTCGAGGCGCCCCCCCCCCCCACCCCTGGGCGAAATACTGGATACGTGCCTGGGCCCTACGTCGGCCTGAGAGTGTCCTTGTCAGGTCTCAATATGCCCTCGCTGGGTCTGATAAAACCCTACGCCTGTCGGAGAGGGCCTTTGCTAGTTCTGAGAGGGCCCTGGGGTGGTTTGCGAGGGTCTTATCCGGACCTGAGAGGGTTCTCGGCCCGCTTAAGATGGCCTGACAAAGCCTTAGAGGGACCATACGTTGGTTTGAGAGGACCAGTCCCAGTCCTGACTGGTTCCTACATTAGTCAAAGATGGCCCTTGTCGGGCTTGAAATGGGCCTGTGTCTGTTTGAGAGGACTCTTGCCAGGCCTCAGATGGCCCTAAGCCAGTCTGAGAGGGCCCTTACTAGGCGACAGAGGGCCATATACCGGACACCAGGCGAGCCATTTGGGCCCGCCTGAGCCAGAGGCCTGGTCGGAGCCCTCTCAGGCCTGACAATGGCCCTCTCAAACGGACGGATGGCCATCCAAGTCTGGCAATGACCCTCTCAGACTTAGAAAGGGCCCTCTCAGGCCCACCGATAGTACTATCAAAGAGACTGAGGTACCTTTTTACCGACCTTAGGGCGCTCTCGCACCGGCACAGGACCCTTTCAGAACGACCGAGGGCCCTTTCAGACCTACCGATGATCCTCCAGACCAGCATATGTCGCTCTCAAGTCTTGCAAGGGCCCTACAAGACTGGCATAGGGCCAGGAGCGTCGCCGACGGGGGAGGGGGGGGGGGGTCCGGACTCCCACTCTCAGAAGGCGGGGGTCTACCCCCGCCTTCACACACTTTTTCGAGGAAAGTTAACAATTTATCGTAAAACTTGCCTTTGCAACAGTCAAAATCCAGCTATCCTCAGTTTAAAACTGAAAAATTTCGCGCCGCTTCGCGGCATAACACAAGTTTCGCAATTGCTTATTCAAATTTGGAAAATGCGAAAATTCATTGTATTAAATGTCTGGCAGAGGCTCTCCTTGGTGGTAATTGCTGGCCCCAGCCCCCAGGTCCCACTCGCTTCATAAAATATTAACTTTCAAGCGGGATACATGTTTACACTGGCGGATCCAGGGGGGGGGGCAACCAGGCCATGGCCCCCAAAAAACCTGGAAGGGGGGGGGGCAACATGTCTTCCCCCCCTAACAAAAAAAACGTTGACAATTGTTCGTAAAAATTGACTTCGCACCAGTCAAAATCCAACTATACACAGTGAAAACTGGATTTTTGTTTGGGAAACACGGCTCTTACCAGTAGTGTACCCAGGATTCACCCCAGGAGTGAGTAATTTTTATCAGGGGAGCATAAGGTAACCCAACCAAAACAAATCACCGGATTTGGCCCACTATATTTTTAGAGGGGCATAATTTCAACATTTTCCCCTTAAAAAATCATTAATCTTTGAAGCATCTTTGGAAATAGGGACTTTCGGGACCTATTTCCAAAGGGGCACATACGGCCAAGAGGGCACGTACGGACCTTCAGGGGGGGGGGGCAATTGCCCCGTGGGCCCCACCCCTTGGGCACGCCTACACTTACCATCAAATCAGTGCTTAAAAAGCTCAACTGGACGAGAAAATAGCGGACAGCAAGCTGCTAGCCGGAATTGAAGCTCGAACAAACGTTTTTTTACATATAGGAAGCACACTGTATATGGTATCAATTTGGAATCCAATCTACACTCTATTTCGGCGCAAATGTTTGTCAAAAATGACGCATTGCTTTTGTGAAAATAACTTTTCGGGACGCGTGACAGCGGTGTGTACAAAATTCACGTGTGATTCTCACGAAGTTCCCAATGGCAATTGTGCAATCAAAATAAAACAAACTATAGGTAGGTACCAAGTTTGATATAGGTACTTCTAGCTCAAACCTTATTGGAAGTATCTGCCCCCTCCCGGATTTTCTCAATAACCTAGAAACTGTGATAGGTATCAACGTGAAACTTTCAGTACCTTATCCTGCATCAAGTCTAAGTATTCTCACCAACTTTCAATTACATTGATGTAGCATTTTGGGAGATAATGACGTTTTAATAACGTCATGCCATGCCATTTTTGGTGGAAAAACTATACATGTTGGACAAAGCGTAGAGTTTTGAAGCAAATTGCAAATAAAAAACGTCAAAAGAAAGGAAATGACATTCTCTTCAACATGGCTATCTCGGATATCCGAAATTGTGAGTTTTGTAGCCAAGAAATGGGGAAAAAATGTTTTTTTCGGGGGAAAAAATCCACAAAATAATTTGTTGTGAGTTTGAAAGGTGCATTTCTTAGGCTTGAATACCAAAATAAGGTGAACGGCCCAAATATGCGGAGGGAGAAAAATGGGGGTACCTTTTTGCCACAAAAAGGCCCCCCCCCCCACGGAGAGAGGCTGGATCTGCCAGTGCCTCCCACCGATTTGCCCCCACCCCCACCCCCAAAAAAACGACGGCTGGATCCGCCAGTGCATGCTTAGTCTGCCGAGTTCCGAAAAAGGCGACGCGGACGCAATGACGCGGACATCGGCACCCGCGGAAGCTGGAGCGATGCCCAACTTGCTGGACACTGAAGAGCTAATACTGGGGACCAGGCCAGGACCAGCTCCCAAAGCCATCCACCCTCAAGCTCTTCCAGATCCACAGGGACCATTTATGCGCGGAAAAGTCGTTCTGCCTCTTGCTGCTTTCAAACCATTTGCACTGTTACCAGTTGTTTGTTACAGTTCGGTACATTGCATAGTTATGATTATCATGTGTGCTATTGAGCGCTGACTGCCACCGGTCATCGTGACTTACTATCCGAGGCTAGTTAATGTATATGAGAAACTACCTTCATTTCAATATTTTTCATCATACCGAGATGTGCAACCAGGAAAAGGGGTTACCTGAGGCGTGGCTCCACTGGTCTCCACTGGTCTGGTTCCAATATTAAAATTTCGTTTTCCACGACCTAAAATTCACATTTTCACGCCGCTTCGCTGCATCACATCGGTGGCCGTCATCATAACGAAGCCATCGTCATCGTCTTCGGTTCGTCGTAACGCTGAATTGAATGAATAACATTTTTAGCTTCTTATGATCTATAAGGCCCATCGCCTATATTTCTGGGTTTTATCAGGGAAACCCGTAAAAAATCGCCGCTTGGCGGCGCTAAATAACAAGTACCTACTGTAACATGAAAATCCACATTACAAATGCTGCAAAGGCTTAAATACACGCAGAAATATCAGGCCCTCTCAGGCCTATTAAGGGCCTTCTCAGACTGGTATGGAACTCTTTCAGGCCTGACGAGGCCCTCTTAGGCTTGTTAAGGGCTTTCTCATACCTGAAAATACTCTCTCAGAGCGACTGGAGGCCCTTTCAAACCTGCAAAAACGTTGGGGGCCCTTTTCAGCTCGAGGGCCTCTTCACGTCTGATGTGCCCCCCCCCCCGAAATGTTTGCCTGGATCCGCCCCTGTGGTAGGGTACATACCCGTAGAGCTGCCATTTTTCAGCCCTGTGACTACCCACGCCGCGCCGCAAACACTGTTCAACTACCCACCACTACCCACGTGCTCAAATAAGCTGTCAACTACCCACAACTACCCTCAACATAAATTGTACTATTTTGGGATTGAAGAAAATTAAAGCAAAAACCTTACATTATGCAAATGCATGCAATAAACTTGAATGATATTGCTGAAATGAAAGCGCAGTCACTGAAATAAGGTTTAAAACTTTCCTTTTTTGAAAAGTTGAAAATTCTGCTACCCGCCAACTACCCACTTCAGCCAAATGATTGCTTGTGCTACCCACAACTACCCACGTGGGTAGTAACTACCCACGTCTCGTGGGTAAGCGGGTAGAAAGGTGGCACCTCTAATACCTAGGACGACTTGGGATGAGAGAAAGGAGCAGGTTAAAGGGCGCTGGTCACAAAATATCAGAGCAGGCTGCAGCTGCTCTGTGCCAGGGCCGGCGGTCATGCACGTGTCCGCATGCTGTGGAGAACCAAAGCGTTACGAATGAGGCTATCAAAAATTCATCGTTGGAGACGGCTCGTCAGCGGCCATTTGATTATCCTACTGACAATGGTAAGACAAAACATTCTTGCGGAGATGTAGGTTCTTATGATTGTGTACGCCACACCATGCTCGTACTCAAAGGAAATCGCTATATATGGAAAGGATGGGAGGACAAGACAATGTCAGATAGCAATACACGCCATAAGAGTGGTAGTAAATCCATACCTGCGTACTGGCATTTGATGAAAAATATAACGACAGTGACAACAGTGGTGTAACAATGGTGCGTAGGCTCGCAATCCGAATACATTGCCGGTATCGGGATATTTCAGCCTGCAGCGAGTAGAGTAAATGCCAGCGTTGATAACAGCGAAACGTTACCAATTACAACTCGGTACACTACATCTCTTGAATGGTGCTTACGATAATATTTTTCAAGAATTCCTGTATCTCTACTGACCATGTACCGACAACAGTTGGACAGATACATCAGTCAGGGATTGTCGCAAGGCAACGGAAATATTAACATCTTTTCGAAGCATAACGTTACAGACCTATTACAGTCGCTCGGCTTTACTTTGCTATTAATTAGAAGAAAAAATGTATGTGCATTTTGTCTTCTTTTTTTCCAAATTCTAGTTGCTAAAAACAGCTAAAATACATTTTGGAAAAATAAAAATGGCAACTTTTACTCCGACTTTGGGGGGGGGGGGGCTAAAACATACTTTTGCCCACGACTTTTCGTTTGGAGGGGGCAATTGCCCATTTTGCCCCCCCCCCCCTGGATTCGCCCCTGATTGGGATCCCCCTTTAACTTGAAAATTAAGAAAGGCTGGCAAGACGCAGAAAACCGTGTTCGAAAGCTCTCTACAAGGTCATTTGAAGTTACTTCGGGTATTATTTGGCTCAGGTCAATATTAAGGTCACCAGAGGTCATCAAAGGTCAAAGGAGAGGGCGAGAGGGGAGAGGGGGGAGAGGAGGAGAGGGGGAGAGGGGGGAGAGGGGGAGAGGGGGGAGAGGGGGGAGAGGGGGGAGAGGGGGGAGAGGGGGAGAGATGGGGGAGAGGGGGGGAGAAGAGAGGGGGAGAGGGGGAGAAGAGAGGGGGAGAGGGGGGGAGAAGAGAGGGGGAGAGGGGGGGAGAGAGGGAGAGAGATAGAGAGGAGAGAGGGAGAGAGGGAGAGAGGGAGAGAGGGAGAGAGGGAGAGAGGGAGAGAGGGAGAGAGGGAGAGAGGGAGAGAGGGAGAGAGGGAGAGAGGGAGAGAGGGAGAGAGGGAGAGAGGGAGAGAGGGAGAGAGGGAGAGAGGGAGAGAGGGAGAGAGGGAGAGAGGGAGGAGAATTTGCTCATTATGAATGGAAATTAGTAAAAAACGTTGACATATATTTTGGCCATTGGCCAGCATTAATAGACTCATGACTTGCTGATGATGGCCCATGGCCAAAAGTATCGTTTAGACACTGTTGCTTAATTATTATGTGTAATGAGCAGAAGGTTGCTTCTGTTTTAAAATATTTGTAACAATGGTCTGGTTAACATTTACTAAAAATTAAATAACGCCCTACAATTCTGCAATGATTAAGCAAAGAACTACTTGTGGCAACTCGGTATATTTTGATGGATATTTGCAAGTACATTATTAGTGCATATGGCTTTCCATGGATAAGCAACCATCTTGGCAAATTTTCACTGAAATCTGTATAGCCATCTGTAATGTATGCACATGTTAATTTCCTTGGCTCATCTCTATGGAGTTAACAGCAGTGATTCATTGTGCACTCAATACAAAATTGGCTGGGATTATGTTGAGATGAAAGGCACTATGTATTTACTGTATTTCTTGAAGTTAAGGCTAGGAATATATTAATTCAGGTCTATAGGTCATTTATATTTTTACAAAACAGTTCAATTTTGTACGAATGTCATGTCCAATCTTCCATGCTAATAGCATTGTTCTATCTAAAAACATCATATTCACTCAGGGGTTCCAACTCAAAATCACATATCATAGTCTCCGAGGCATCAACACTGCCCCCCCCCCCCCCCCCCCCTTCCCCCAGCATGACCCAGGAGGAATCTGCCCACATATCAGCAGTATTTTAACATTGGTGAGCAGGGGGAGGAGCAACCACTTGGTTGCGCCCTGCCCCCACTCCAAATGTTGTGGCAGTGCTCATGTATTCACTAACATGTTTTCTTGCTAGCTTAAATACACACCTATTGTTTGCATAAGGCAATGCACCTTTTTAATGGCAGCATATCTGAGTTTGAGTACTCATTAAGTCCAGACTGTGATGTTTGTGTGTCTTCTATGTAAGCAATAGACTTGATTGATCACTCAGATTGGTATGTGTTGTGATATAAATGTGTCATGTTTGATGCGTTACAAATTGTATGTGTTGTATCTGAGTTCGAGGTTGTTTTGTCTCATGAGATATCCTTGTCATGCTGTTCAACATATTTTGTGACGCAAATTTGCTGTCTTTGTACTTTTTTTGTTTATTTTGCCCCTTTTTCTAACAAATTCAAAATCCGCCCATGCTTTCCTGTTTACTTTCTGTTAACTCTCCCCAAGCATTACCTGTTTCCACCCATTTTCTTTACATTCATGCTTCCAGAGAGAAGTTCAATTCCATGAAGGGCAGAAGGTATTATTGTTGGTGTCTTCTAAAAAAAATAGCTCTGATTTGAGTGGTACTGCGAAATATGACAACCTCAGAAAAGCCCAGTACTGATCACATTGTTTCCCTTCTCAGGTATGGCATTGTCAGAAACAATCTCATCCCCAGCCGTCGCCATCTCCAGCAGGTCACCATTCTCCTCAGCAGGCGGAGGATCAGACTTGCACATCTCCCCTTCGGCTGCCACTGGGCGGAAACGACGGTGGCTTCGGTGGTGAAGCTGGCGGCCATGCTCGTGCGCCGCGCCGCCGTGGCGTGACTCGTGGAAGGCGCCGGAACAGATGCTGTTGCGCGGCGCCACGCGGCTAGTGCTCGAGGCGCTGTATTGGCTGTGCGTGGACGCAGAGAAAAAGGACCTGCTGCTTGTCCCGTCGCCCGACTGGCGGCTGGGAGACTGGCGACTGGCGAGGCTTGACGGGCGGAAGTGACGGTGGCTCCGGCGGAAGTGGCGGCTGTTTGGGACTTTGCTAGCGGCGGCGATTTGTGTGCTTTGTATCCCCAGTCTCCAGGTCCCTTGCGAAGTGTTTGCTTGTTGGTTAGTAAATGCAGCAGCACATGTGAATATTGAAAGAAAACCATGATTAAATATCAGCATGTTTGATGACCACAAGTTTAGAGACTAGCTTGTACAGCAATCAGAAGTTGTATGTTAATCGTGCCATGGTGATCCTCTTCATCTGTCATTTCTGCTCACCTTGGGTGCTATTACACTTGCAAGCAAGCTGATGCTATGTGCAGCTAAGTCCTAATATGTGCCCATCGGAAATTCCATAGACCTGAGGTTAGTTGGTCCTCAAACGGGACATTGTACTCTATGAATGTACCGTAAATGTTGTGCTGCGTCTATTGTGTTCAGGGCCAGTCTTACGACCACACTGTCACATCCTTTGTCAGCGAAGTTGATGAGGTCAATGATTAGCGTTATGAAAGTCACAACATACCCGTGCATATTTCGAAAATTGAGCATATTAATGCCAGTTATACAGTATGGTAAGAATCTCTTTTTCTTTCAGTGTTGGCCAGGGGGGTTTGTGAATGGAGTGATGAAAGAGCGAGCGTGATGAGAGTGGTGGACAGCCAATGTTTCAGCTGATAGCGCCATCGGTAATGTTAAACCATGGCAAGATTATATCTTTGTAAAGCATAAAGTGTACCTTTGCAATCGAAGTTGTGGGGAAAACGCTCGCAGTGTCATGTAGGCAATCATTAGCGGTTCTGAACCATTTGTCACTTAGTCCGCATGCTGATAGACTGGGCTAGTCTGACCGGGGGGGGGGCAAGGGGCCATGGCCCCTCAGGGATACCCTCGGTCGGCCTGAGGAGGCCCCCGGTCAGCCTGAGGCGCCTTCAGTCATGTCCGTGAAGTTAGTGAGCGTCTGATTCAGTGTTCAGCGTCGGGCATATATTTTTACGCCATTTGGTCCTAAGGTCAGATGGAACATGTTTCCAAAAATCAGGTCTATTTTGACCTTAGAGATCTCCTTCAAGGTCAAATTCAAGTTCAAATGACGTGGAACGCTGTAGCGCCCCAATTTACCATCCGATCGGGCCAAAAATGATATCAAACGATTCAGCGTACCCAGTTCCAGGACGGCAACAAATTTCAGAGTTGATCTCCGTGACCTTCAAGGTCAAATGCAAGGTAAAATGACGGGAGCGTCAGCATGAGACTCCGTGTCCAGCGTCGTGCACATATTTTTTTCGCATTTGGTCCTAAGGTCCGATCAAACCTCCTGTTTAAAAAAATCAGGTCCATTTTGACCTTACTAGTCTGCTCCAAGGTCAAATTCAACGTCAAACGACGGTGAACGCTGTAGCGCTGGAAGTTACCGTCCGATCGGGCAAACAATGGTCTCAAACGATTATGCATGCCCAGTTCTAAGATGTTAAGAATTTTAAAAGTTGTGCTCCGTGACCTTGAAGGTCAAATTCAAGGTCAAAGGACGTGGAACGCTGTAGCGCCCCAAGTTACCGTCCAATCGGGCCAAAAATGGTCTCAAACGATTCGGCGTGCCGAGTTCCAGGATGACAATAATTTTCAGAGTTGACCCCGTGACCTTCAAGGTCAAATGCAAGGTCAAGGGACGGGAGCGTCAGCATCAGATTCAGTTTTCAGCGTCGGGCATATATTTTTACGCCATTTGGTCCTAAGGTCAGATGGAACATGTTTCCAAAAATCAGGTCTGTTTTGACCTTACCGGTCTCATTCAAGGTCAAATTCAAGCTCAAAGGACGGGCAACGCTATAGCGCTCAAAGTTACAGTCCGACCGCGCCAAAAATGTTCCAAACGAATCCACGGGCACAGTTCCAGGATGGCAATCATTTTAAGAGTTGTGCTCCGTGACCTTAGAGGTCAAATTCAAGGTCAATGTACGTTGAACGCTGTAGCACCCAAGGTTGCTGTCCGATGAGGCGAAAAATGGTCGGAAACGATTCAGTGTGCCCAGTTCCAGGACGTCAATATTTCTAAGAATTTATCTCCGTGACCTTCAAGGTCAAATGCATGGTCAAAGGACGGGAGCGTGAGCATCAGATTCAGTTTTCAGCGTCGGGCATATATTTTTACTCCATTTGGTTCTAAGGTCAGATCGAACATTGTGTTTCCAAAAATAATGTCTATTTTGACATTACAGGTCTCCTTCAAGGTCAAATTCAAACTCAAAGAACGTTGAACGCTGTAGCGCCCCTATTTACTGTCTGATCGGGCCAAAAATGATCTCAAACGATTCAGCGTGCCCAGTTCCAGGATGTTAAGAATTTGCAAAGTGGTGCTCCGTGACCTTCAAGGTCAACGGACGGGAGCGTCAACGTCAGACTCCGTGTTCAGCATCGGGCAAACATTTTTACGACATTTAGTCCTAAGGTCAGATCAAACCTCCTGTTTCCAAAAATCAGGTCTATTTTGACCTTAGAGATCTCCTTCAAGGTCAAATTCAAGCTCAAATGACGTGGAACGCTGTAGCGCCCCAATTTACCATCCGACGGGCCAAAAATTATCTAAAACAATTCAGCGTACCCAGTTCCAGGACGGCAAAAAATTTCAAAGTTGATCTCCGTGACCTTCAAGGTCAAATGCAAGGTCAAAGGACGGGAGAGTCAGCGTGAGACTCCGTGTTCAGCGTCGGGCACATATTTTTTTCGCCATTTGGTCCTATGGTCAGTTCAAACTTGTTTTTTATAATCAGGTTCATTTTGACCTTACTGGTCGGCTTCAAGGTCAAATTCAACGTCAAACGACGGTGAACGCTGTAGCGCCGGAAGTTACCGTCCGATCGGGCACACAATGGTCTCAAACGATTAAGCATGAACAGTTCCAAAATATTCAGAATTTTCAGAGTTGTGCTCCGTGACCTTGAAAGTCAAATTAAAGGTCAAAGAAAGGGGAGCGCTGTAGCGCCTGAAGTTATCGTCCAATCGGGGGGCAAAAAATGGTCTCAAACGATTCGGCGTGCCCAGTTCCTTCATGAAGGTCATTGACAGTCGTCCTTCCCTACCATTGTTTACAACGAGTGCGGCATTTTTAGAGGCTCTGTGACGTTTCCGATCAAGCTGATCCGTGAAGCAATCCGTGAAGCATCCGTGATGCATGACTGACTATCAGTATAAGTCATGAATAACAACAACATGCAAACTATACCAACTCGAATGAAATAAGGGCGGAATGATTTGAACACCAGGCAAGCAAGTATTCGCAAAGCACTCGGCACTGCGCCACAATAGCAAAAGGCGAGGGAAAGCATATTGAATACAATATTATTACGTCATAAGTTTCTGAAGTGTCAACTACTATGAAATACAGTGATAAAATACCGCTAATAATGATTAACAAGAAAATTCAAACTTAAAAACAATAATTTGAATAAGTCTTTAATTAGCTTTCAACTCAAAATCAGATATATTGTGCATTGCTACACAAGAATGGCATCAGTGACGTCATTAACAAAGCCTGCTACGGGACTTGGGTATACTAATCAGGAACAACTCGCCACAATGGTTAAGTGCGCCGAGAAGCATGACAATGACTTTGTAAACAAATCGCCGACGCTAAATAGGTCGCCGTCGATGTGCATCGATGAGCTTCGGATTTAATTGCCAGTTTTGTGTTATTGTTTGTTAGTTTTTTGGGGAAAAATTATTATTTTTCATGATAATATAAAGCATAGTGTTATACACAGCCACAGGCAAATTATACAAAACTCCTAATGGTGAAAACAAATGAATCGATTTTCACAAATTGAGGGTCGCAACCACTGAGGGTCGCAATGAGGGAATTGCCACTTTTTCCAATCACTGTTAGTTTTAGAAGATCGCCGGGCATATAATCACAACAAGCAGAACGCACAATATATTTTCCACTCCATTGCGTAAAAAAGCAATACGAGAAAAGCCCGCAGTTTGATGAGGACCAAAAGTACTTGCAAGTACCGATCGTTAAAAGTGAGGAACGCTTATCAACTAAAACTTGAAATATCTTTCGGTAGGAAAGTTTTCATGCAAAATGTGATGAATTTACAATATATTTGGGCCTCGTCTGGCGATTTCAAGTGCTAACTCCATTTTTGTGGGAAAAGGTCATTATTTCCCTTTAAAGGAAATAGTTCAACTTGGAATTTTTTTAACCAACACGATTTGATTATATTTTTAATGCAATTTCTTTTTATATTGTCAAAAATGGCCTTATATCGCGCCGATTCAGGACAGAAGGCCGTAAATTTGTATTGTTTATCAAAACTATATGCATACTCTCTGAGTCAGAGTCCTGACGTCACGCGAATGTAAACAATGGTTCAGCCAATCAGATTCGAAAGTAGTCGCGTAAAGATAGACTCGCATTGGAGATGCGCCAACCGGCGGCCGGCGATCGCTTGCTAGCACCAGCTGCAAGCTGATTGGCTGATGGTATAGCCTCTGCCCGGGCTAAAACCAGTACAACATTCTTTCGCCAGCACCGCATTCCTTCGTCAAAAACTCAAATATATTCGGCTGGAGAGTCTTTTCGGTCAAGAAAACTTGCAGATAGGGGTTTCCCAACACGGGCTACAAAACTGCTATCTCAGTTTAAAACTAATGTTGAAGGTGAACTATTTCCTTTAAGATCAATTTGAGAGTTTTGAATTATCTGCAAGTCCTACACTGGATCACAAAATAATTATGCAATTCAAAACTGACGGGACTTTGTATTACTACACACTGTTCGTTGAGGTTTTGTGTTTTTGTGGTTTTCTTTTCTCTGGCCTTTCGCGGCGTTGAGAATTTGGTGGTGGCGTATTAATTTTTTGGCATGAAAATTCTTGAAAAATATAGAATTTTATGGGAAAACTAGGTAACTGCTGCTGTCGTTGGAACAAAACAAGTTTATTTTCTTTCAAATATTGCTTATTTTACCGGAAATATGCCAAACGTGAGGTGTTTTAATTAGCATAAAAGAGATGACTGGCTCTGCCTCAGCCGGTCCTGCAGAAAATACGCGGTGGCATCACCGCGCACTTTGGAATGTCCTTACGTGCAGAAGAGGTCATTTCCAGAAAAATGTGGCTACTACCACTTCTACCACCTTTATAAGTACGTTTTACTATGTAACTAAATTATTCTGGGAAAAAAACGTATACTCCCTTTAAATTGCGCCGCAGAGCGGCGCAAAATTTTTGAGTTGTATTCCCTGGACAACTGCATTCTTACTGTTGAAAGGCCCAGGGTCCCTTCAGATTGTCTAGGGGTCCCTTCAGATCGTCTAAGGGCCCCTCCGTCCTTTTCAACGCCCTTTTGACCTGTTCAGAGACTCATCTGGGATCCGCGAAAAGACATGATGTGGAGTGGGTGATATATATTAAATACAAAGAGGGCTTACTCTACAAGAAAAAATAAAATCGGAGCTTGCGGGCATATTGTAACACCCTTCGCTAGCGATTAAGAGGCATTCGGTATCATGTCATTGCTCGTCTTAAGGACGAGCAATGACCTGTTACCGAATGCTTCTTAATCGCTGACGAAGGGTGTTACAATATACCCAAAAGCTCCGATTTTAATCTTTGTATTGTGGAGTAAGTCCCCTTTGTATTTAATCTTCATCTGGGAGGTCTACGTGCTTTGGCCCTTCCGGTCCGACCAGGGACTCCTCTGACCTTCCAAGAAGCCCCTCGTATGTGTCAAGGGTCCCATTCGGCCTGTTCAGAGGTCCTTTCGACCTGGCCGGGGACTGAACTGGTTGCTTTGTCACCCTGCGGACATGCTCAGGGGACCCTCCAGTCTGGCTAGGAACTCATCCAGCATGTTCAAGGGCCCTTCCGACCGGCCCAGGGACTGTTTCGGTCTAGCTAGGGGCCCCTTTGACTTGCCCAGGAGTCCCTCCGATCTGCCCAGCGACTCTTCTGGTCAGACTGCGCTGGCTGCTTTGTCGCCCTGCCAACATGCTCAAGGGGTCCTCCGACCTGCCCTGGGGCCCATCCGTGCTGGCTAGGG
The DNA here is from genome assembly GCA_036785665.1 of Chirona hameri. Lineage (NCBI taxonomy): Eukaryota > Metazoa > Arthropoda > Thecostraca > Balanomorpha > Balanidae > Chirona > Chirona hameri. Next base: position 11,348 of record JAXIVJ010004458.1, on the reverse strand, counting down.
GGTCAATTCAGCATGTTTGGGGCCCTTCTTACCCACCCAGAGGCCCTTTCGGTCTGGTCAGGGGCCCCTCCGATCTCCACAGGGGAATTTCGAACTTGCCTGGGCCCCTCTGGTCTGTCCAAGGGCTCTCCAACCTTCTAAGGGGCCCTTCCGACCTGGCAAGGGACTGTACTGGCTGCTTTGTCGCCTTGCGACATGCTCCGAGGGCCCTCCGACCTGCGCTGGGGCCCCTCCGTGCTGACTAGGGGCCCATTCGGCATGTTCAGGAGCCGTCCTGACCCACCTAGGGGCCCTTTCGGTCTGGGCAGGGCCCCTCTGAACTGCACAGGGGCCCTTTGAACTTTCCAGGGGCCCTCTGGGGTCTGTCCAAGGGCCTTCCAACCTGTTCAGGGGCCTTTATGACCTGGCAAGGGACTGTGCGGACTGCTGTGTCGCTCTGCCGACATTCTCAGGGGCCTCTCGACCTGCCTAGGGGCCTCTCGACCTGCCCAGGGGCCCCTCTGTGCTGGCTAGGGGCCCATTCGACGTATTCAGGGGCCCTCGGACCCACTCAGGGGCCCTTTCGGTATGGCCAGGGGCCCCTCTGACATGCACAGGGCTCTTTTGAACGTCCAAGGAGCCCTCTGGTCTTTCTGAGAGGGTCCTGGTAGCCCTAAAGGGCCTCTGAAGTGCTCTAAACTCTCTGAAGACCGCGCTTCGCGTGGTAAAGAGCCCATGATACCGCGCTTCGCGCGGTCTAGTCGGCCCTTTTCGGCGCGCTGCGCGCGCCGAAAAGGCCCTCCTGGCCTCCAGGGGGGGGGGGGGGGGGGGGGCGGGGGAGCACCCGCCCTCCCTCTTAGCTACGTGCCTGCTGAGAGGGCTCAGGAAAGGGTTCTTCCTCCTTATCATAGGGCTCTCTGACAGACTAGGAGGGTCCTTGTATTGTGTGAGAGGGCTTTGGATCCGCTTCTCTCATGGTATTTTACAACATAAAATGACGGCCGCCAGGCCGCGTGATTGCAGCCGGGCATAGGGGGCCCGGGAAAATCTCCCGGGTGCAGGAGCACCATTTGCACCCCCCCCCCTGGCTACGCCTCTGGACTAGATAAAATAGTTTGAATAGCAATATAGACTAAATTGACTAAAATATGCATTGGTCGACGAAGGGAACTGTTCCATATATGTTCACAGCAGTCGGAATCCACTATTTTGGCAAAACAGCACCGGTCAAATTTTGACGGTGGCCTAAATTTTAGGGGTGGCAATGCCATCCCAGTGTCACGGCAGGGGTGGCAGTCTGCCACCCTGCCCCTATGGTGGCACCGCAGTGTCACGGCAGGGGTGGCAGTCTGCCACCCTGCCCCTATGGTGTCGCCGCCATTGACGCCTTGACGAGACGAACAAGATGGTGTCGTCGTTACTGTCGTTACTAGATAAAATGCTAATAGCGAGAAAAACTTCTTGATTAACAGTCATCGTAACTTTCGGTGACCTCTGGATCCTGGTGACCTGATCCCAAAAAGGACACTCTTGTGGCTTGCGATTGCTTCAAGCGCTTTCGATCGTTTTTGTATTTGTTCCTAGCTATCATTGTTCCAGAGATATTCGGGGATTTCCGGGGAAATTTAACTTGCGCAAATTTGACCTTTTATGACCTCTGGTGATCTTAATATCGACATGATCCCAAAATTACGTGTGTACTTTCAGCATGAATTTTGTCGAGCCATCTAACAGTAGTCACATGCGGAACTTTATATACTTTTGGGGTTGTAGCTACAACTGCATCCACAAAAACTACAACCCCAATCATTAATATTACAACCCCAACATTGCCAGTGAATGCCTACCCAAGTAAATAAATACAGTAAATGATACACAAAACTAAAGGATTTTTCACCAAAGGAATTTTCAATAACAATCATAACGAAACAATTAATAAATATATGAACACAGAAAAGGACAAACTTTAAAATGTTAGTAAAGTTTGTCATAAAATAACATTTAAAATCCAACAATAGGTAGAATAGGTAGAGAAACATCATGTTATCCCAAAATTACTGAGAAAGACTATGTAGGTACCCAGTGGTGTAGGGTCATATTCAGTTGGGTCATAAACACTATAGAACAACACTACCTACTGACAAACGGGTAACATTACTGTCAATTTCAGACACCCACAAAATGGCAATCTATAGGTGTTAACATAAAAACATGAGCAAAACAAGATTGAGTGTAGCATATTTTACATTGGGCTTAGTTCTGGATAGGTCACACATTTAACATTAGAGTGCACCCTTACGCGGTTGGCAAAAGTTATATTACATTTTGAGCTAAAATATGCTGGTGAAATTGACACTTAATGAAGAACTTGAACAATATTATACATATTTTGGTGTGTGAAAGACGTGAAGGCATACCAATCATCCTGAGCTGGAAAAAGACCACAAATAATCATAGACCCAAATCATGAGTTTAAATTTAGGATTAATTTATCACAACCTTCAATTTTTAGCCAGACAAACATTATTTTCACAAGATATACCTGGTCATGGTGTTGAAAAGTAGAGGGCCACATCAGTAAAAGTCATTTTAAAAGAGAATAGCCTAATCCAACATCAATCAAACAAAAACGCATGTGAAAACAGCATAAATATTGAAAGCAATATACAAGGGCAAAATAAATGTACATATTTGACATAGCTGCGTCATGTGTCTCTTTTATTCAGCTACGTCAAATTAGCAGTAGATTGATATTGCTCAGTAGTATCAATCTATTGGGCAATCTAAAATTTGAGGCACGTAGCCTCAGAATTTCCTGAAACTTGGCAGGTACGTCCTCCTTGCCACGCTGAATACGAAAAACCTAAAATTAGTCTAGAACGCGGGCTACTTTCAGAGTTAAACCGTTTTAGAGATCTACAGTTTTGAGTCCCGTCGCCTCAGAATCGCCTGAAACTTGGCAGGTAGGCCCTCCTTTATTTATTTATTTATTTATTCAAGTAATCACCAACAGGGTTGCCCCACTAACAGGTGAAGTCACGGGACATCAGGCAGCACACACACAATATAAAATATGACAAACATTCCAAACATCAGTAAAATACACAATAAATAATTCATAAGAACTTTAAACAAGAAGTAAAAATATATACGGCAAAAGCGTTAAAGGACAATGGCATTTAATAAAGGTACACGCTAAAAGTGTTTGTAAAAACACCACAATACTAACAACTAAAAGGATGAAATGTGTTTCAAGACATGAGCTTTAAAAGTGCCAGAAGCGTCAGCAAAGAAGTCTGCCTCTGGAATGTTACGTAAAAATAAGTTGACTAGTTGAGGTACCCTATAGAATAACCCCCGTTTCACGGTGTTGACACGCGGACGGGGCTCATAAAACAGTCTTTGTGTTCGGATTGATCGAGTGGGTGCATGGAGAGAAAAACTGCGCAGGAGGATGTGAGAATCTAATCTGGAGTTAAAAATATTCCTGATGAACAGCAGATCGTGCTGAACTCGCCGTGAGGCTAATGACGGTATCCGGAAGTGATTCAGCAGATCACTATATTCTAGGGAAATGGCATGTCCGGAGGCTGTGTTTGATAAAAGCCAGATCAGGAATTTATGCTGCACTCGATCAATCCGCACTGTGTGGGTATCGGCCGCTCCCGTCCAGATCACACTACCGTATTCTAAAATCGAGCGAACGTTGGAGAAGTAGGCGCACATCAATGCATTCCTGCTGAATTTTGACCTTCCTGCTCCTCCTTGCCACGCTGAACACGAAAAACGTAAGATTAGCCTGGAACACGGGGTACTTTCAGAGTTATAGATTTGTTTAAGTTTTGAATGTCTGTCTTCCTTTATTTTGAAACGACTGCGCAGGAATTGGAAGCTTTCCGCGTCAAGTTAGCCAGATATTCAACTGACAGACATTCAAAACTTAACACGTTATAACTTTAAAAGTAGCCCGTATTCCAGGATAATTTTACGTTTTTCGTGTTTAGCGTGGCAAGGAGGACCTACCTGTCTAGTTTCAGGCAATTTTGAGGCGACGGGCCTCAAAATTATAGATTGGGCAATATCAATCAGCTGCTAATTTTACGTACGTCTTTTATTATTCCTAAAAGGCAGGGTATTAACCCTCGCCCTACAGGGGGGGGGGAGCCTGAGGGTTTTCTTGAATAACTTTTTACACATGCAATGCATCTTGCTGAAATTTATGGTAGTTGAGTTTTACAACAATTATACGTAGGCTGTAAAACTTTAATTGAAATTGGTTGACTAGTTTTGGAGATAATCATATTTTGATGACGTCATGTTGGTAAAAATGATAAATATTTGCAAAATCGTAGAAAACAGAGTTTTGAAACAAATTGCAAACGCAATTCACCAAAGATACAAAATAGCATTCTCTTTAAAATGGCGATCTCGGATTTTCAAAATTTTGGGGTTTTGACCCCTAATTGTTTTTTTTTAAATCCCCACAAAATCAAAATTTTCAAAGATATTAGAAAAACCGGAATTCATGTGAGAGTACTGGGTATGGACAATACCCATACCAAATTTCAAAGCAATATCTTCATTTTTGACTGAGTGATAGCTCTCTAAGTGTAAGAAACTGATGACGTCATTTTTTTTAATATTTGTTTTTACTTTTTTTTGACAAGATATGAACAAATAATTACCTTTTTTGTATTTCTGAGCCAAAACTGGTCTAGGAACATGCCTTTTTATTTACATTTATCAATTTCTAATTTTGAGGTTTTCTGCATGGCAAAATCTCTGTTCCGGACGTGGTAAGTCCGAGGTCATTCACTTGACCAGGAAGATCACCCGTTGACCTGAAACCTAAAATTCGCATACTGTTAGATTCCTCTCATGACAGGCAACATGCTGGTTCTTACCGCATTGCTCAAAGTTACTTGGTTTGGAAGTTAACAGGGGGGCCTGTCAGACCCCCCCCCCCCCGTAAGGCGAAAGTGAGAAAAAAAACTCCCGTAGGGAGAGGATTAATCCATCACCGAAATGACCACTTTCTCATTGACTTCCATGTTAAAGCATCACCATTTATTTCTCAAGCTTTTATCCTAACCTAACCTAACCTCACCTCACCTCACCTCACCTCACCTCACCTCACCTCACCTCACCTCACCTCACCTCACCTCACCTCACCTCACCTAACCCTTGGAGCCAGTTTACATATTTTTAAAGAAGTCCATCGGCCGAAGCCCGAAATCCTCAATATGTTGTGACGTTTTGGTGATTTTAAGTCATTTACGGTGATAAAGTTAGTTATTCGGTGATGGGATTAATGTATTGCCTTACTAAAATAATGCTGTTTAGTTCTCGCCTAATTTGTTTGCCTTGTGCATGGGTGGAGAATCCTATAGGGCAGCCCCGGCTGCGGCCGGGGCAACCTCAAAGTTGCCTCGGCGGGGCCGGGGCAGCCATTTTTGAGAGACCTTTTTTTTGCAAGACCTTAGTTATTATTTAAAAAGAATAAAGAAACGCAAATATAATCCCAGCATAAAAATGCATACTTGGTACGCCTATCTGTGAAAAATATAGGTAAAATTGCGCTTTCGGTGCGCTTTCGAAATGGGGGGGGGGGGGTAGTCAAAGGAGGCTGAGCCTTGCCAACTTTGTCTTAGTGAACACCTCGGGCAGGTCAGAAAACTTATATTTTCGGGGGAGGCACAGTTGGGGTCGCTATCTCCGGTCTAAAAGAGGCATATTGTCCGATCTAAAGGGGTGCCGCCGGCACTCACGACTCAAGGGGCGCCACCTGCACTCGAGAGTGGCACCTTCGGTGTCCAGACGCCCAGGAGAGGCGCCCTCAATCGTGATTCCCCCGCATGTCCATGAAGTTAGTGACGGATTCGGATTCGAATTCAGCGTCGAGTAGCGATTCGCTTCACAATGTGGTGACAGGTCAATTGGGGCACGCTGATCACGAAATGGCATTCATTTTGACATTCACGGTAATCTTAGCCGAAGTTATTGTCCGATCGCCAAAATAATGGTCTCATTCGATTACTCGGGTCAGTATATAGCCGTAGCCTTCGCAACCTCACTCGTAGCAAATGACATTGGCCCTCAATTTCAAGATCAATGGCGATTGGATTAAACTTCGGGTCGTTTTGAGTCCTTTGACCTTGAAATTGAGGGTCAAGGTCATTTTCCACGAGTGAGGTTGCAAAGGTTACGGCAGATACTGACCCGAGGAATCTAATGAGACCATTATTTTGGCATTCGGCTTCTAACTTCGGGTCATTTTGAGCCGCCCCGTCATATGGCCTTGAAAATGAGGGTCAATGTCATTTGCCACGAGTGAGTTTGCGAAGGCTGTGGAATCGAATGAGGAATCGAATTAACCCGAGGAATCGAGTGAGACCATTATTTTGGCGATCGGACAATAACTTCGGGTTATTTGTCCTTTGACCTTGAAAATGAGGGTCAACGTCATTTGCCTCCAGTGAGGTTTCGAAAGCTGCGCCTAGATATTGGCTCGAGGAATAGAATGATACCATTATTTTGTTTTGCGATCGGACAATAACTTCGGGTCGTTTTGAGCCACCCCGTCCTTTGACCTTGAAGATGATTTTGAAGATGACCTTGAATGTCAAAATGAATGTCATTTGCGTGATCAGCGTGCCCCAATTAAACTGTTCCCACATTTTGAAGCAAATCGCTACTCGACGCTGAATTCTAATCCGATTCCGTCACTAACTTCACGGACCGCCACGTGCCACGTGCCCCCTAGGGCCCCTTGGTTGCGCCCCTGTCCTCTGCCGGGGCAACTTTGAAAACAATTAGCCACCCATGGCCTCGTGAGTTGTGGGAAATATCAAATATGTTACAAGTATTTTTATATCTCACTGTAATATATAAAAGGACCGGACCTGGACCATCACCAGGAGCAGGGGCGGATCCAGGCAAACATTTCGGGGGGGGGGCACATCAGACGTGAAGAGGCCCTCGAGCTGAAAAGGGCCCCCAACGTTTTTGCAGGTTTGAAAGGGCCTCCAGTCGCTCTGAGAGAGTATTTTCAGGTATGAGAAAGCCTTAACAAGCCTAAGAGGGCCTCGTCAGGCCTGAAAGAGTTCCATACCAGTCTGAGAAGGCCCTTAATAGGCCTGAGAGGGCCTGATATTTCTGCGTGTATTTAAGCCTTTGCAGCATTTGTAATGTGGATTTTCATGTTACAGTAGGTACTTGTTATTTAGCGCCGCCTAGCGGCGATTTTTTTACGGGTTTCCCTGATAAAACCCAGAAATATAGGCGATGGGCCTTATAGATCATAAGAAGCTAAAAATGTTATTCATTCAATTCAGCGTTACGACGAACCGAAGACGATGACGATGGCTTCGTTATGATGACGGCCACCGATGTGATGCAGCGAAGCGGCGTGAAAATGTGAATTTTAGGTCGTGGAAAACGAAATTTTAATATTGGAACCAGACCAGTGGAGACCAGTGGAGCCACGCCTCAGGTTAACTCCTTTTCCTGGTTGCACATCTCGGTATGATGAAAAATATTGAAATGAAGGTAGTTTCTCATATACATTAACTAGCCTCGGATAGTAAGTCACGATGACCGGTGGCAGTCAGCGCTCAATAGCACACATGATAATCATAACTATGCAATGTACCGAACTGTAACAAACAACTGGTAACAGTGCAAATGGTTTGAAAGCAGCAAGAGGCAGAACGACTTTTCCGCGCATAAATGGTCCCTGTGGATCTGGAAGAGCTTGAGGGTGGATGGCTTTGGGAGCTGGTCCTGGCCTGGTCCCCAGTATTAGCTCTTCAGTGTCCAGCAAGTTGGGCATCGCTCCAGCTTCCGCGGGTGCCGATGTCCGCGTCATTGCGTCCGCGTCGCCTTTTTCGGAACTCGGCAGACTAAGCATGCACTGGCGGATCCAGCCGTCGTTTTTTTGGGGGTGGGGGTGGGGGCAAATCGGTGGGAGGCACTGGCAGATCCAGCCTCTCTCCGTGGGGGGGGCCTTTTTGTGGCAAAAAGGTACCCCATTTTTCTCCCTCCGCATATTTGGGCCGTTCACCTTATTTTGGTATTCAAGCCTAAGAAATTCACCTTTCAAACTCACAACAAATTATTTTGTGGATTTTTTCCCCCGAAAAAAACATTTTTTCCCCATTTCTTGGCTACAAAACTCACAATTTCGGATATCCGAGATAGCCATGTTGAAGAGAATGTCATTTCCTTTCTTTTGACGTTTTTTATTTGCAATTTGCTTCAAAACTGTACGCTTTGTCCAACATTTATAGTTTTTCCACCAAAAATGGCATGGCATGACGTTATTAAAACGTCATTATCTCCCAAAATGCTACATCGATGTAATTGAAAGTTGGTGAGAATACTTAGACTTGATGCAGGATAAGGTACTGAAAGTTTCACGTTGATACCTATCACAGTTTCTAGGGTTATTGAGAAAATCCGGGAGGGGGCAGATACTTCCAATAAGGTTTGAGCTAGAAGTACCTATATCAAACTGGTACCTACCTATAGTTTGTTTTATTTTGATTGCACAATTGCCATTGGGAACTTCGTGAGAATCACACGTGAATTTTGTACACACCGCTGTCACGCGTCCCGAAAAGTTATTTTCACAAAAGCAATGCGTCATTTTTGACAAACATTTGCGCCGAAATAGAGTGTAGATTGGATTCCAAATTGATACCATATACAGTGTGCTTCCTATATGTAAAAAAAACGTTTGTTCGAGCTTCAATTCCGGCTAGCAGCTTGCTGTCCGCTATTTTCTCGTCCAGTTGAGCTTTTTAAGCACTGATTTGATGGTAAGTGTAGGCGTGCCCAAGGGGTGGGGGCCCACGGGGCAATTGCCCCCCCGCCCCCCCCCCCCCCCCGCCCCCCCCCCCCCCCCCCCCCCCCCCCCCTGAAGGTCCGTACGTGCCCTCTTGGCCACATTATGTGCCCCTTTGGAAATAGGTCCCGAAGGTCCCTATTTCCAAAGATGCTTCAAAGATTAATGATTTTTTAAGGGGAAAATGTTGAAATTATGCCCCTCTAAAAATATAGTGGGCCAAATCCGGTGATTTGTTTTGGTTGGGTTACCTTATGCTCCCCTGATAAAAATTACTCACTCCTGGGGTGAATCCTGGGTACACTACTGGTAAGAGCCGTGTTTCCCAAACAAAAATCCAGTTTTCACTGTGTATAGTTGGATTTTGACTGGTGCGAAGTCAATTTTTACGAACAATTGTCAACGTTTTTTTTGTTAGGGGGGGAAGACATGTTGCCCCCCCCCTTCCAGGTTTTTTGGGGGCCATGGCCTGGTTGCCCCCCCCCCTGGATCCGCCAGTGTAAACATGTATCCCGCTTGAAAGTTAATATTTTATGAAGCGAGTGGGACCTGGGGGCTGGGGCCAGCAATTACCACCAAGGAGAGCCTCTGCCAGACATTTAATACAATGAATTTTCGCATTTTCCAAATTTGAATAAGCAATTGCGAAACTTGTGTTATGCCGCGAAGCGGCGCGAAATTTTTCAGTTTTAACTGAGGATAGCTGGATTTTGACTGTTGCAAAGGCAAGTTTTACGATAAATTGTTAACTTTCCTCGAAAAAGTGTGTGAAGGCGGGGGGTAGACCCCCGCCTTCTGAGAGTGGGAGTCCGGACCCCCCCCCCCCTCCCCCGTCGGCGACGCTCCTGGCCCTATGCCAGTCTTGTAGGGCCTTGCAAGACTTGAGAGCGACATATGCTGGTCTGGAGGATCATCGGTAGGTCTGAAAGGGCCCTCGGTCGTTCTGAAAGGGTCCTGTGCCGGTGCGAGAGCGCCCTAAGGTTGGTAAAAAGGTACCTCAGTCTCTTTGATAGTACTATCGGTGGGCCTGAGAGGGCCCTTTCTAAGTCTGAGAGGGTCATTGCCAGACTTGGATGGCCATCCGTCCGTTTGAGAGGGCCATTGTCAGGCCTGAGAGGGCTCCGACCAGGCCTCTGGCTCAGGCGGGCCCAAATGGCTCGCCTGGTGTCCGGTATATGGCCCTCTGTCGCCTAGTAAGGGCCCTCTCAGACTGGCTTAGGGCCATCTGAGGCCTGGCAAGAGTCCTCTCAAACAGACACAAGCCCATTTCAAGCCCGACAAGGGCCATCTTTGACTAATGTAGGAACCAGTCAGGACTGGGACTGGTCCTCTCAAACCAACGTATGGTCCCTCTAAGGCTTTGTCAGGCCATCTTAAGCGGGCCGAGAACCCTCTCAGGTCCGGATAAGACCCTCGCAAACCACCCCAGGGCCCTCTCAGAACTAGCAAAGGCCCTCTCCGACAGGCGTAGGGTTTTATCAGACCCAGCGAGGGCATATTGAGACCTGACAAGGACACTCTCAGGCCGACGTAGGGCCCAGGCACGTATCCAGTATTTCACCCAGGGGTGGGGGGGGGGGGCGCCTCGAATGGGTCCCCTTCCCGAGCGTTGAAAGGGCCCAATTCCCGATCATTGCAAGGGCCTAGCAGACCCTCTGACCTCCACATGGGCCCTTTGAAATTCCCAGGGGCCCTCTGGTCTGTCCAGGAGCCCTCAAGCCCTCCAGCCTTCTAAGGGGCCCTTCCGACCTGGCAAGGGACTGCGCTGGCTGCTTTGTCGCCCTGCCGACATGCTAAGGGGCCCTCCGACTTGGCCTTGGGCCCCTCCGTGCTGGCTAGGGGCACATTCGGCATGTTCAGGGGCCCTTTCGGTCTGGTCAAAGGCCCTCTGACCTGCACAGGGACCCTTTCAACTTCTCAGGGGCTCTCTGGGTCTGTCCAGGGGCACTCCAGCCTGCTCAGGGACCCTTTCGACCTGGTAAGGAATTGCGCTGGCTGCTTTGTCGCCCTGCCGACATGCTCAGGGGCCCCTCCGACCTGCTCAGGGGCCCCCGACCTGCCCAGGGGGCCCCTCTGTGCTGGCTAGGGGCCATTCGGCATGTTCAGGGCTCTTCTGACTCGCCCAGGGGCCCTTTTGGTCTTGTCAGGGGCCCTCTGACCTGTACAGGGGCCCTTTGAACGTGTATGGGGCCCTCTGGTCTTTCGGAGGGCCCCTGTTGGCCCTTAAGGGCCCCTGAAGTGCTCTAAACTCTCTAAATACCACTTTGCGTGGTTTCCAGACTCTTAGAGAGCCCATGATAACGCGCTTCGCGCGGTCTCGTCGGCCCTTTTCGGCGCGCGCAGCGCGCCGAAAAGGGCCCTTCTCAGATATTTCGGGGGGGAGGGGCACGTGCCCCCTGTGCCCCCCCCCCCTGGATCGCCCCTGACCAGGAGGAGGTGCATTTCTTGCAAGAAATGGCTAGTTGCTGAATCACACCATTTATGTACAACCTTAATATTGATATTGGCTGATTATTGTTGTGTG
>JAXIVJ010004457.1:45000-82743 GCA_036785665.1 Chirona hameri | reverse complement strand
ATATATATATATATATATATATATATATATATATATATATATATATATATATATATATATATATATATATATATATATATATATATATATATATATATATATATATATATATATATATATATATATATATATATATATATATATATATATATATATATATATATATATATATATATATATATATATATATATATATATATATATATATATATATATATATATATATATATATATATACATATATATATATATACGCTTATGGCTGAAGAAGGCGCAATCCGAAAGCTCCCTAATTTGACTTTGTCTTTGTAGCGTGGGGGAGAAGAGTGGCGTCGAGAAGAGAGGGTTGCGAAGTGTTCTGTTCTGATTTTTGGCTGTGTTGCGACAGATCATGTTGAGGTCCAAGAGTGATAGCTTTCATTCTTAGAGACAGGTGGTGAAAGTGAGCTTTTGACGTCGTTCCTCTTGCATACAAATGCATCTGATGGTAGAAGATGCTTACATATTGAGGCTGAACATCCTGGATCATTGTATAGGCCAATTCCGTCATACCATAGGCCCGTTCAACTACATGCCACTTTACTGTTCAAAGGAGGGAGGGCAATGTTTCGCCCATGCAGGTGAGACGGTACAACGGAGAAAGGTACCGGGCTGGGGTTGTTGGTGATACCCAGTGACCATTGCCAACGTTGGAGAGATAGGTGATCCGTCCAGTTACCCACTTCCCTTGTTCTCCTGCTTACCTCCTTATCACAAACACCCACTCGTCATGAATAGCGTTGCTGTGATTTAAATTGCCTTCAAGTATCAATCCGCTTGGCTGTCCTGGCTTGAGCCTGAACCACTCCTACTGGGCCTTAACCTAACATTAATCCTTCGTCATCCTCACTGCCACTCTCTCAATCCGTAACTTGCTCCGCTATACGACATAATTTCTGCGTGGGTCGCCCAGAAAATATAAAATTAATTAAACTTCTTGTTCTACATCCCTGGGTGTCTGGGCAACATCCATAGGACTTATAGGGATCATGCCGATACGCTTTACTGCCTGTGTTACCCTATCGGTCCGGGAGAGGAACCTAACCCTAATACCGACAACCGTGGAGCTCCGCCGGACCAACCATGGAGCTCCGCCGGACTTGTACCCTCGGTCCGGCCATCGTACCCTGGAGCCCCGACGGACCTGTAACCTCGGTCCGGTCCGGTCCGGTCCGTAACCTGGGCTCCGCTGGACCTGTATCCTCGGTCTGGTCCGTAACCTGAGCTCTGTCGGACCTATAACCTCTGTCCGGTCCGTAACCTGGGCTCCGCCGGACCTATAACCTTGGCCGGCCATACCTGGAGCTTCGCCGGACCTGTAACCTCGGTCCGGCCCCCAATCAAAAATAAATAAACAAAAAATAACATCGGCCGGTACCGATGGCGGGCTACGCGGATGGCCTTGCCTATTAATCGACTGCGTGCTCCCCGAGAGAGACTTCTAAGGCTTTTCTACCTCCTGCCATATGTTTCCTTCCTCCACTCGCCCTCCTTGTTCTGCTCCTACCCGTCGCCTCTGGTAATTGACACCCTCAGTCTCGGAATCAGCCTCTTACAAACTCCCTATATACCTATTAAAATACCAAAATGTCTGTGCAAAATTTAATGAGCATCGTCATTCACACTTGGCCATGCTGGTAGATATTTCGACATGAACGCTGGGTACACAAGTCGTCATGCCTCAGTCAAGGTCCCCGGCTGTCTTGGTTACGTCGTCACATGATTACCTCGAATATTCTGACCATACATCCGTCGGCTGTCAGTAGACAACCATAGGCACCGGTATCGACATCCGACGCGCTATTCCTCCACCTATGTTTCTTAATTCATCACTTCACTTTCAACCTTTGTTTTAACCATCTAACCCAATCCATCACAAACTAACCATGAACTTCTATTTAAAACCAGCAATCCTCTTACCCACAACCCACAGTAGGCTATGGTCAACTCCAACTGGGCGGTTCTATCAAACGTCACCCTGGCCAACCCATCCAACCATAATATCCCACTGAATCGATGCTCCCAGCTCAATGTACCAAGACCGATTTAACAACAAACAATAAACTGAAACCGTGGCTGGTCAAGCCCCAAACATCCACAGACTATCAGCCAACCTCGAGCTCAGTACCGAACGGCCCCGCTCAAAGCCCCAACGGCACAACACCACTCGACCGGCTGAACTCCTTTCCTCAAAAGGTGACCTGAACTCAAGGCCACATGTCGAGGCACCACAAAAAAAGTCACGGTCAAAACCCTATCTTTTTTAAAGAAAACAATCGGTCAACTTAATTGGGCGCAGCGCGGCGCACAAAACTAAAACAATATAAAACTTCCCGAATGTAATGACTAAAATTAATCAGTATATCCAAACCATCCATGATGTAGCTTGTCTGGTTTTGCGTCAATTCCAAGCAGCAACTTTACATATACCTATGATGCCGTGCAATCTCATTGGTTGGGCGAAGCGGAACTCACCTGCTTTTGACACTTAGACTTTCTGGCCAAATTGTCGCGAGTGGGGTGTGAGCTGAAAACTGTAACATCTCTGGCTGCGTGACAATTTATCCCATTATTCTGACATTCATTTCTTCCCTGCTTCAACAAATCACCATATCCATTAACCTTGTCCGGGGACAGCTACCAATTATGGGAGAGCCCGCACGGCATTTACGGCCTCGATATGTACTGAGCAGGTTAACTTATTACTTTTGCTGAGATTGGAATATGCTCTCAGAGGCAACTGCCCAGAATAGTAACAAGCGGCGAGTAAATTTCCATGGTATGAAGATAAATTATAAAAATTCCTTAATCGTGACACTTGTGTAAATTTACCTGGTATTGGTATGTAATTTAATTATCATCGTATACAGAAACATAGCCCAGCAATATATGCGTATAATGGTTTCCCATTTTATTATGTGATTAGTCCAACGGAAGTAATACTTGAGTGAGAATCCCTGGTTCTCTCCCTCTGATTGTCTTTGATGGCAATCCTAATTTACATGGAATCCGTAACGTTCCTTGATTTTAGCTCTGACTCCCATTTTAGTTCGAATCAGAAGACCTGTGTCGGATCAAGACTTTTAAATCAGTTATAATTTTAGTGTTAACCATCGGATAAACGTTACGTAAAGCTTTCCCGACGCTAATTGAGGAATGGCACTACACTTCTCAGTCTTACACAAACCCCAGTTCAGTTAGGAATTTTGCCTTTGCGGACTTGCAGAACAAATCCAATCAAGTTCTATTTTACTGTCCCGTCTGTAAATTTATCGTATCAACGAACCGGCTGGAAATAAGGGTACTTACCCGGGTGATGGAAACTACCCGAATTACCTCCCTTCTCGGAGTAGTTTCCTCCCGCTGGATGCTGCCCTCTGCCCCTCTTGTCCCCGAAATCCCGACCTACTTCTCTCAGCACCCCACACCGATCCTCCGACACACTTGTCACTGCCGCCGGCGACTTGTAACTGCCCGCGGCCTGCATGAGTCACCGGCAGCGGCGTCTTGCAACCTGACGCGGGCTGACCTGGCTGCTCCCTGACTAGTGAGGTCACGGGAGTCATCCCTGACTTGATCTTAGTCGTCAGTAATACCGATTCATAGTAACGCTCGTCCCTTAGTTCGTATGATCTTAAACAATGCTACTGAATTTCTTCCCCACTCGAGTGAGCGAGATAGCTTATCCTGGTTAATACTCCAATGTAATATACCCCCCGTCGGTCTCGGGTCATTTCCTGAACAATCGCCTCCGTTTCCTATAGCTTCCGTCGTCTAACCGATTTGTAAAAGTCAGAACATAAATTATAAATTAAACAGGTGTGTTAAGAATACATTTCTGAGTCATACACCCAGTTCAGCTTAGTCTCGCGGCCGTATACAAATCTCGCCTAAGTATACAATATACCGCGGCGGACGCCGGTACCATATCGAGCGTATAGTACAAGCGGCAAGGTACCTCGTCGGCAAGGTCCCTCATCTTCGGGCTTTGCCCTGAAACAATTCTGTAATACTTGTCCCTCACACAATCTCACTCAGCACAAAATTCCGAACAACTCACGCACGCACGCGCGCACGCGCGCACGCACGCACACGCACACGCACACGCACACGCACACGCACACGCACACGCACACGCACACGCACACGCACACGCACACGCACACGCACACGCACACGCACACGCACACGCACACGCACACGCACACGCACACGCACACGCACACGCACACGCACACACACACACACACACACACACACACACACACACACACACACACACACACACACACACACACACACACACACACACACACACACACACAGAGCACACTCGCTAATTTGCATTGAAAATATTCTGTAATACTTGTCCCTCACACAATCTCACTCAGCACAAAATTCCGAACAACACACACACAGAGCACACTCGCTAATTTGCATTGAAAATATTTCACACAATCTCACTTAGCACAAAATTCCGAACAACACACACACAGAGCACACTCGCTAATTTGCATTGAAAATATTTCACACAATCTCATTTAGCACAAAATTCCGAACAACACACACACAGAGCACACTCGCTAATTTGCATTGAAAATATCTTCGGCCCTAGCGGCCTACTTTATATCCAACCACATTTTAACTTTCTCCTTACTACCCGCCATTTTATGTGCCGCCCGACCCCATTGTGAGACAGCCAATCTGGACGGTGGCCTAATTTACGTACCGTAGGTGTTTTCCTCTCCTGCCAACGGAATAGTGGAAGACATGTCTAGATTTAGCGTGGCAATGGCCACGAAGGGACAATTGCTGGGGGGGGGGGGGGGAGGGAGAGAGAAAAGGAAGAGCAGACTTTTACGACAGGGTTGAACACTCACATTGTTCAGGCGAAGATGGGTGCAGCCCGGCCCTCGAGACACGTGCGGTCTCGCCCACGGGCGCTCACTGTCGGGCTGAGAGAGCGTGTCCCTCGAGGGTCAGGGTCCCGCCCTTGTATAACCTCGTGTTATGGGGCGTTATCAACCCTCCGTTATCTGATTGGTTGAGACTTTTCTTTGTTTTGATCCCTCTTTTTAAATCTAGATCTTTGTCCAAATATTCGACGCTGTTTGGTTTTTGGATTTTTGATCCGAATATGATGGTTCCGTGTTTGGGCCTTTTATTTTATTTATTTCTTTACATCATCTTTCATTTGTCAATTTCGTATCTAGTGGTGCTGCCCCCTGGCGGTGAACCTCCGAAACTGTTGCCACGCCTTAGTACCGGGTTGACCCTGTCGTCAGGAACAAAAGAGGGGATGGGAGGAGGGGAAGGAGGGCGTCTCCGACACCGAGACAAAGAGAGGGTCAGACGGACCGTCATGTCCTAGTGTTAACGTCTGTCTCTCGGAAAACGCTGGCCACAGCGCGGCCGGCGCTTCTGCAGATGCCCACTCAGCACTGTCGCTGCCGCCGGCCCAGCTGAGTCAGGCGTCAGCAGGTACAAGGCGATGAGGGGGAACCGACCGACTGTCCTCAGATGCCTTAGGGGGAGGGGAGGGAGGGGGAGGTGACGGTGATGATGACCGACTATTGGTGACATGTTTACATGACAATATGTACCACGCTACATCTTCAAAAAATATTTTTCGGCAGTATGAGAATAAGGTTATTTATTATTATTATTGCAATACCTACCGGACTGGTTATTTAAGCACTTTTTTTCTCGAACGATTCAATTACGATTTATTTTGGAACCTGAATGATTCAATCACCGTTCGATTCATGGATACAATTTTAAAAATTGATTTTTTCCAATTAAAAGGATACAAAAAACAATTCAAGTCTGATTCAACTTTTAAATATATATGTTTAATTTATGTCAAATCAATCAAATGGAAACATACATATATATATATATATATATGATCATTATAACATTGTTACAGCAATAATATTTCAGTATAAATGAATGTAGCCACTGGGACTGCATTGTATTTGCACAATTTACCATTGTACTTGAATCGTTAAGAATCGTTAAATCTTTTGATTCAATCAGCCTTGATTTCATGCAAGTTTGGATTCAATCACGATGCATGAATCAAAAGATATGGTGGTGAATCGATTCTTCTTTTAGTCAAGGAATTTTATTGAACGATTCCAATCGATTCAATCAGAGTCGAATCAATACCCAGTCTGCTACCAAGACTGGTTTATATTACTAATGATGTGCGATGTCGTTATCATGTGCGATGTCGTTTTCACCTCGAGTCTGAACCAGTTGGTGATCCAGAGCAGTTTGTATTTCGGCTGATAGACACGACACTCCCACTCTCCACTGAGTCTTGTGCTGGCCACCCTCATCGTCATCGTGTTCATCAGCGTCTCGTTCACCTCCTGGGAGGAGAGTGACGTCATCATTTGGTGACGATGAATTGCCTCATACGGTCATAACCGCGACCAGTGCTGTGAAAAGGAACTGTTATGCCCCAACAAGATGAATGGAATCAGTTACGCTGGGAGTTTAATTTAATTGCCGACTGTCTTTTAATATCACAACTTTTGATAGCTCCCAGTAAAATCAGTTACATCTTTTAATTTTGTCACCGCGAGGTAAAGTATTCTATCACAATTTGTAAGACAATGTGAAGCATTCGTCCAGCCTAATGACGCGGGGCATTGTGGCATGATTACATTATTATGTCTCGCTTCAGTTGGTGTGAAATGGTGATGGATTTCGGCTGTTTGCACAAAGTATATTTATGTCAGCAACTGCTGATCTTTATCGCAGCTGTTACGGTCACTCAAAGAGCTGGCCTGTAGTTTCGATCCTGACCTGGAGCCGTATATCCTCGACAGCTATATAGCGAGGCTCCATCGGGTCTGTCGGGTCCGTTTTCGGTAGAACCAGGTCTGTGTGGCTTTCGTCTGGAAACACTCTGAAAATTCGCATACCATCTATCAATATATCGAGCATTGCATTTCGGGGTCACTCTCCAACTAGCCGTTTTCACGAAGGATTATTGTGCTGAAAAGTTTCTGAAAGATTCTGAAAGTTTTGAAAAACTACACAATTTTTACATGCGATTTTTGGTTAGAAATGTCCCTCATAATTTTGTAATATGTTGGTAAAAATGAAAGTGTTGACAGAATTGCGGTTTGGTGGTATAAGCAAGATAAGTATTGATATAATCTTCCTGAAACTTTTCAGGAAGATTATTTGTTTATTTGTTTATTTATTGACAATGAGAAACAGGCATTCACCCAATTACAGCTCAAGTTGAGTAATTAAAACACGCGACGACACGACAGCAGCAGACACACGCACACAGAAAACAGACGAGGCAAATATGATAACGAAATTGTGTTACTAAAATAGAACAAAAGTTCATGAAACAGTAAATATGAATACGTTAAAAATAAACATAGGTGAACAATAGTTCACAGGCATGCTTTGAGGCTACGCAGACATAAGAAAACGCTTGTAAAAAAAGACATAAGATCGGTAAATGAGAAAACTCCAGCAGTAAAATAATAGTAATAAAACTCGCATGCTAACCTCACACACGCCCACACACAATCCCAACTCATCGCCACCAGTGTTGTGCATTCTATACCGCCATACTCTTGACATATGATTTCACCTGCATTCTAAAAGCTCCTAAGGTATCATTGAAAAGGTCTGATGCAGGACAGGCAGACAGGAATAGGTTGGTGTTGCGAGGCGCCCGCGCAAAGACGGCACGTTTAACAGTTTCCACTCTAGCGAATGGGACGTGCAGGATTGTGTGCGATGCTGCGCGGGTATGCCGTGTTGATATTTGCAAGGAAAAGCTTTGAAGAAGCAAATAAGACTCGATCCGTCCTGAGAAGGTTCTATGTACAAATAGTATGTCATACTGCACTCTTCTCTGAGCAAGCGAGGCGATATTAAAATACTGTAAAAGATCTGAATATGAATATGAGGGTGAGTGTGAATGGTGAGGGGTATGGACATGTGACTCGAGCCAGATAAGAAACTTGTGTTGGAAACGGTCCAACCGATCGAGCTGTATTGCTGCTGCACCTCCCCATATCACACATCCGTACTCGAGTATGGAGCGCACGTTACCGAAATATGCTGCCAATATTGGCTCCCGTTTCAAGGCGCTGCGAGTCAAGGCACTTATATCAATACATATCCGGATTTCCACCCACCTGTAGCCCATGTAGGAGTAGAGCTCGCCGTCCAGGTACCAAAAGTGAATGAGGTCATCATACACCTGGTCTAGCAGCTCTCCCATGCAGTCAAATTCCACCCGGTCACCGGTCATCACTCGCCTGTGACCGACAGACAGCTGGTCATCACTCGCCTGTGACCGACAGACAGCTGGTCATCACTCGCCTGTGACCGACAGACAGCTGGCCATCACTCGCCTGTGACCGACAGACAGCTGGTCATCACTCGCCTGTGACCGACAGACAGCTGGTCATCACTCGCCTGTGACCGACAGACAGCTGGTCATCACTCGCCTGTGACCGACAGACAGCTGGTCATCACTCGCCTGTGACCGACAGACAGCTGGTCATCACTCGCCTGTGACCGACAGACAGCTGGTCATCACTCGCCTGTGACCGACAGACAGCTGGTCATCACTCGCCTGTGACTGACAGACAGCTGGTCATCACTCGCCTGTGACCGACAGACAGCTGGTCATCACTCGCCTGTGACCGACAGACAGCTGGTCATCACTCGCCTGTGACCGACAGACAGCTGGTCAGCCCGGGCCTAATGTTCCCACGCATACAGTTCTCAGAGTTATTATTCCCAGAGCTAATGTTCCCACGCATACAGTTCTCAGAGTTATTATTCCCAGAGCTAATGTTCCCACGCATACAGTTCTCAGAGTTATTATTCTCAGAGCTAATGTTCCCACGCATACAGTTCTCAGAGTTATTATTCCCAGAGCTAATGTTCCCACGCATACAGTTCTCAGAGTTATTATTCCCAGAGCTAATGTTCCCACGCATACAGTTCTCAGAGTTATTGTTCCCAGAGCTAATGTTCCCACGCATACAGTTCTCAGAGTTACTGTTCCCAGAGCTAATGTTCCACGCATACAGTTCTCAGAGTTATTGTTCCCAGAGCTAGTGTTCCCACGCATACAGTTCTCAGAGTTACTGTTCCCAGAGCTAATGTTCCCACGCATACAGTTCTCAGTTATTATTCCCAGAGCTAATGTTCCCACGCATACAGTTCTCAGAGTTATTATTCCCAGAGCTAATGTTCCCACGCATACAGTTCTCAGAGTTATTATTCCCAGAGCTAATGTTCCCACGCATACAGTTCTCAGAGTTACTGTTCCCAGAGCTAATGTTCCCACGCATACAGTTCTCAGAGTTATTACTCCCAGAGCTAATGTTCCCACGCATACAGTTCTCAGAGTTACTGTTCCCAGAGCTAATGTTCCCACGCATACAGTTCTCAGAGTTACTGTTCCCAGAGCTAATGTTCCCACGCATACAGTTCTCAGAGTTATTATTCCCAGAGCTAATGTTCCCACGCATACAGTTCTCAGAGTTATTGTTCCCAGAGCTAATGTTCCCACGCATACAGTTCTCAGAGTTATTATTCCCAGAGCTAATGTTCCCACGCATACAGTTCTCAGAGTTATTATTCCCAGAGCTAATGTTCCCACGCATACAGTTCTCAGAGTTATTATTCCCAGAGCTAATGTTCCCACGCATACAGTTCTCAGAGTTACTGTTCCCAGAGCTAATGTTCCCACGCATACAGTTCTCAGAGTTATTATTCCCAGAGCTAATGTTCCCACGCATACAGTTCTCAGAGTTATTATTCCCAGAGCTAATGTTCCCACGCATACAGTTCTCAGAGTTATTATTCCCAGAGCTAATGTTCCCACGCATACAGTTCTCAGAGTTACTGTTCCCAGAGCTAATGTTCCCACGCATACAGTTCTCAGAGTTACTGTTCCCAGAGCTAATGTTCCCACGCATACAGTTCTCAGAGTTATTATTCCCAGAGTTAATGTTCCCACGCATACAGTTCTCAGAGTTATTATTCCCAGAGCTAATGTTCCCACGCATACAGTTCTCAGAGTTACTGTTCCCAGAGCTAATGTTCCCACGCATACAGTTCTCAGAGTTATTATTCCCAGAGCTAATGTTCCCACGCATACAGTTCTCAGAGTTACTGTTCCCAGAGCTAATGTTCCCACGCATACAGTTCTCAGAGTTATTATTCCCAGAGCTAATGTTCCCACGCATACAGTTCTCAGAGTTACTGTTCCCAGAGCTAATGTTCCCACGCATACAGTTCTCAGAGTTACTGTTCCCAGAGCTAATGTTCCACGCATACAGTTCTCAGAGTTACTGTTCCCAGAGCTAATGTTCCCACGCATACAGTTCTCAGAGTTACTGTTCCCAGAGCTATTGTCCCAGAGCTAATGTTCCCACGCATACAGTTCTCAGAGTTACTGTTCCCAGAGCTAATGTTCCCACGCATACAGTTCTCAGAGTTATTATTCCCAGAGCTAATGTTCCCACGCATACAGTTCTCAGAGTTACTGTTCCCAGAGCTAATGTTCCACGCATACAGTTCTCAGAGTCACTGTTCCCAGAGCTAATGTTCCCACGCATACAGTTCTCAGAGTTACTGTTCCCAGAGCTAATGTTCCACGCACACAGTTCTCAGAGTCACTGTTCCCAGAGCTAATGTTCCCACGCATACAGTTCTCAGAGTTATTATTCCCAGAGCTAATGTTCCCACGCATACAGTTCTCAGAGTTATTATTCCCAGAGCTAATGTTCCCACGCATACAGTTCTCAGAGTTATTATTCCCAGAGCTAATGTTCCCACGCATACAGTTCTCAGAGTTATTATTCCCAGAGCTAATGTTCCCACGCATACAGTTCTCAGAGTTATTATTCCCAGAGCTAATGTTCCCACGCATACAGTTCTCAGAGTTATTATTCCCAGAGCTAATGTTCCCACGCATACAGTTCTCAGAGTTATTGTTCCCAGAGCTAATGTTCCCACGCATACAGTTCTCAGAGTTATTATTCCCAGAGCTAATGTTCCCACGCATACAGTTCTCAGAGTTAGTATTCCCAGAGCTAATGTTCCCACGCATACAGTTCTCAGAGTTATTATTCCCAGAGCTAATGTTCCCACGCATACAGTTCTCAGAGTTATTGTTCCCAGAGCTAATGTTCCCACGCATACAGTTCTCAGAGTTACTGTTCCCAGAGCTAATGTTCCCACGCATACAGTTCTCAGAGTTATTATTCCCAGAGCTAATGTTCCCACGCATACAATTCTCAGAGTTACTGTTCCCAGAGCTAATGTTCCCACGCATACAGTTCTCAGAGTTACTGTTCCCAGAGCTAATGTTCCCACGCATACAGTTCTCAGAGTTACTGTTCCCAGAGCTAATGTTCCCACGCATACAGTTCTCAGAGTTATTATTCCCAGAGCTAATGTTCCCACGCATACAGTT
The DNA here is from genome assembly GCA_036785665.1 of Chirona hameri. Classification (NCBI taxonomy): domain Eukaryota; kingdom Metazoa; phylum Arthropoda; class Thecostraca; order Balanomorpha; family Balanidae; genus Chirona; species Chirona hameri. Next base: position 71,225 of record JAXIVJ010004457.1, on the reverse strand, counting down.
CTCAGAGTTATTATTCCCAGAGCTAATGTTCCCACGCATACAGTTCTCAGAGTTATTGTTCCCAGAGCTAATGTTCCCACGCATACAGTTCTCAGAGTTATTGTTCCCAGAGCTAATGTTCCCACGCATACAGTTCTCAGAGTTATTATTCCCAGAGCTAATGTTCCCACGCATACAGTGCTCAGAGTTATTATTCCCAGAGCTAATGTTCCCACGCATACAGTGCTCAGAGTTATTGTTCCCAGAGCTAATGTTCCCACGCATACAGTTCTCAGAGTTATTGTTTTTTTTAATAACTTTTTTATTGCGCATAATTGTGATTAAACCCACACATTCACACTCACAAAAATCCGATGAAGTAATAGCAGCGCGTCTGCGCGCAACGCGGCACACTACCGAGCCCTGCGGCGCCATCACACCCGCACTGCCTGCATGGCCGGCACCGGCCCGCACGCCACAGGACTGAACTTTAACATGGCATAAATCCTTTCTGGCTCACGAGCAACGCTACACACTTGCATACACTTGCATACCTACATACATTCATACCCCCATATACACCTACATATGCTTATATGCAAAGGGAATTGAAGAGCCGCCTCGTCAACTACAAGTTAGTTGTGCAGGCTTCGAGCGCGGCTCGCCCAGGGGTCCTCCCGCCACGCTTAATGGCGCGGCGGCCGCAGTCCTCACCGCCGGATCCGGGCCGGGATTCGGCCATCTCTGGCCGAAACTCAGCTCGGACCCGGCGGCGCCGCCCTCCAGCCTGGCTCTTGGGGGTGGCGACAGTCCCGGCCTAAGGCTGGGACTGGAGCAGCGTATCAGGTCAAAGTACCTAAGGCCGGGACTGGAGCAGCGTATCAGGTCAAAACACCTAAGGCCGGGACTGGAGCAGCGTATCAGGTCAAAACACCTAAGGCCGGGACTGGAGCAGCGTATCAGGTCAAAACACCTAAGGCCGGGACTGGAGCAGCGTATCAGGTGTCAAAATACCTAAGGCCGGGACTGGAGCAGCGTATCAGGTCAAAGCACCTAATTCAAAGTTCTAAATAACCATCACTCCCACTTTTCAATTCAGCCAGGTTTTACAAACGCTGACCAGAATCATTCAGTTTCTCCTAAATAGTTAAGTGTCCTCCATTTCATATTAAACTCCTCCATCTTGTCATTTAACTTTGCACTGTACTTCTCACTGTGCAGGTCTGACCGAAGAATAGCTAATAGTAATAGCACCGAAGGCCGGTTCTTTGAATACATCATTTGTATACCTGCACTAACTACATGGTTCTTAATCAGACAGTCGTCACCTCCCAGTACTATTTCATTGATGCTATTTTTTCTGCTAATCTACCCAGTTGTTTACTTATAAAACACGCCTTTAATTCGTTCCAAAAGTTGTGTACCCTTCTACAATACCAAAATGTGTGTAGTATGTTTTCCCGCTGCGTGCAATGCTCACAAGCATCTGAGTCTTTATCTTCATTTTCTCAAGTAAACTATTTGTTCCTACTATGCGGCTGATAACTTTATATCTAGTGGCCCTGTACTGAACCGGGGTATCTCTTAAGCTGTATAGACATTTGTCCAATTCACTTCTCGAAGTCTATGTTCCAACGCCCCTTCCCACACATTATTAAGTTGTTTGGTTTTACTCTGTACTAATATCTTGTTTATGTGGGATGTTCCTGTATTTTCAGAGACAATTATAGTGATGAATGGGTCCATAGTCGGTTCGGTTAGTTTCATTCTTTCTCTAGATTCCTTCCATTCACCAGGTAAACTACTTAATAAAGCCCTATAATCGAGAAATGTAGCCTGGATGTTATATCTCTGTTTCAGTTCTTCATATTCCATCAATGAACCATCTGACTTTAACAGGTCATTTAACGTTCTAATACCTTTTTCGTACCATTCCTTAATCCATGTAGTCTTAAATTGTGTGGTATCTGAAGAAAAAAATAGGACTGGCAGTTATTTGGTGAGTGTTTAGTTTATATTCCTCTTTAAAATCGGCATGGGCAGAAAGAACCTCCCTCCAAAATTGATTTATAATGCGGACTGCCTTCCTTCTCAGCGCGGTGTGACCCATTTGCCAGAATTCTACATTTTTACTTTACTTGCTATATCATTCCATATCGCCCGTTTCGTAATATATCTCCTAATCCAAGTAATTTTTAAAGCTGTCATATAAGACTTGAGATCTAGCATACCCACTTCTCCATTTAGTGGATCTTTTATCAGTGTGCTACACTTAACTTTTTCCGTTTGTCCATGCCAAAGAAACGTGTATAAGGCTTTTGTCAACTCCTTAACAATCGATTGGGGTGGATTTGGAATTGTCATAAAAAGATAACTTATCTTTGATACTAGTAATGACTTGATTATTGTTACTTTTCCTTGTAATGATCCATTTCTATACATACATTTAGCTATTTCCCGTCTTATCTCGTTTACCTTCTGTGTACACCTCTGTTATATTGTGCAGGCTGTTTTCAAAGGTAATGCCTAATATTTGCAATGTCCTACACCACTGTACAGACACATTTCTCTGAAAAATGTCTGCATCTCTGTAAGGGGCTCCAATCCACATGGCTCGCGTTTTGTCTAAGTTTGGACTCAAACCAGAGAACTTAGCGAACCATCCAAGCTCCTGAAACAGCTTCATGATGCATCTCTCATTTGGCTCTATCAGGCATACTGTGTCGTCGGCATACATTGACATTTTGTGTTCTTGATTGGCTGTTTTTATTCCTTTGATTTCTATATTACATTGGATTCTGTTTGCCAAAACATCCATGACCAATATGAATAAATAACAACTCAACGCATCTCCCTGTCTACATGATCTACCCAACTTTATCTTATCTGACAGATGCCCGTTATACAGAACCCTAACAAAAGATCCCATGTAAAAAAAAAATCCGCTTATTTGTTCCTGATTCATAAACTGTATAGTATCATATATCATCCTAATATTATGTCCAATAAATCTCCTTTTCAGATAAGCAGACTGACAAAGATCAATCATCTTTCCTAGTACCACTTTTAGTCTGTTTGCAATAGTGCCCGATATGATTTTGTAACTAACGTTTAGCAGTGTTATGGGTCTGTATGATTTGATTAGCTCTCTTGGTTTATTTGGCTTTGGTAATAACACAATTATTGCCTCTTTTAGTGTTTGTGGAAGTGTGCTTTTTGATAAACTTTCAGTACACATAGCTTGAAAGAACTCCTTTAAATCTACCCAGAAAAATTTATAAAACTCCACCGAAAAGCCATCGCTGCCTGGTGATGTTCCATTTTGCATATTAAATAGAGTCGATCCTAATTCAGATAGAGTCATTGGCTCTTGTAGACTCATTATGTCTGAGTCAGCAACTTTTGTTAATGCCACCTCCGAAAAATAGTCATCACAATCTCCATCTAATATATTTTCGTTCTGCTGACAAAACTTCTTTCAAATTTGTTTTTTAATGCCTTTCAAATATCTGCCTGATTTCTTTTGACTCCTTCCAATGTCTTTATAAAGGGGATCCTTTTGCTCTCGTGCCTTCTTTTTTCCAGTGTCAAGAAATATTTAGACGGCTGTTCCGAGTTCTCTCTCCATATGGCTCGTGACCTAATTAAGCTTCCTCTTAACCTCTGCTCTCTAATCTGCTCTAATTCTTTCTTTCTTCTATGGAGATGCTCGCTTGTTTCATGGCTACCTATCTGATCCACTTCTTTTTCCATCTCGCATTTAATGTCCATAGTTGTCTTTCCTGAATCCTCCCCTCTCTTTTCTTTTGGATACCGAAGGAAACTGTTTCCCTCCTTACAATTAACATCAAAACTTCGAAGAAAAGCGATGGGCTTATAGTAAGCTCTACTCGAGTAGGATGTTCCATTACGTAATCTTCTCTGTGAATAGGTAGTGAATATTCCCGTTGTCTTTTTTACTAAGTTTATATAATTCGAATCTTTAAGTAAAGACGCATTGAATTTGAACAAACCTCTCCCTCTCGGCTGCTTTGCAATGCCTAATTTCACTGATATTATGGAATGGTCTGACCTGTATCCTGGCTGGATTTCAGCTTTTTCGACATAACCCTCCAAACAACTGCTTATGACGAACATGTCTAGTCTAGCCTGCTTAACCATAGGACTCCCTAAGCGTCATGTATACCTTCTAACCTCAGGATTTCTTTCTCGATATATGTCTATCAGTCCGTTTTCAGACATCATTATTTGTTACAGCTTCTCTTTCCCGGGTGTTATTTTCCCGCCGGTAGTTAAAATTGTCTATATTTTGATTTAATGTTAAGTTGAAATCACCTGCAATTATAATTGGTATATCTTCTTCACCTATAATCCTGTTTATGTTCTTAGCCAAGGTTTCATAGAAATTATAATCATCAGAGTTGGGACCATATATATTTACCAGACAAAAATATGTCGTATCATGTACTTTAGCCCTAGTAATGATAAAGCTTCCATCATCGTCTATACATGTATCCCTGAAGCAAATATCTATATTTTTGGACAGTATTGCTACGCCCCTTGCATTGTTTGTATAAGGCGCTACTATGACATCCGTTCCCCATGCATTTCTAAAATAGGGAACTCCTATTTTCCTACAGTGGACATTCTGAAGCAAACAAATATTAAAATCCTGATTCTGTAAGTAACCAAATACATCCTTCCTTTTCTTGAAATCTCCTAAACCCCTGCAGTTAAAAGATGCAAGTTTAATTTCACTCTTAGTTGAGATTTAATCCTTGACTTTAGAATGGAAACATGACAATCACCTCCCCTAATTTTTATTTTAAAAAAAACTGATCAACGTCTGATTGAACTCCTAACCTGGCAACCAACACAAACAGACACCCACACACTAGAAACGCGCACACTTACTCTCTGCACATACCAACAACTCGATTTCAACACATACAATACAGTTCGAGTAGAAAGACATCGTCATTGATAACCGATGTTCATGTATCATGATTAACTGCAACAAAAGGCCTGCAACTTTCTTATATCCATTTTTTTATGTTTTATCTTTGTACGTTTCACTTTTTTCACTCGTCTCATACCTATCATTAGCGATACGAAGTTACATGCCATTTCACAGATGAGTCCGCACTCGCTCCATCTAATTACTGACCTGCAAATAATCATTTCAAGTACGTACGGATATCGCCTCTTCTCGTCCCATCCTCGTCGGCGTGCGCTCCGCCGCCGCGCCTTGGTCCCGGCGAAACACTAGAGGTGCGCCTCCCCACTCTACCCTGTCCGCGAGATCCGCCAGGCACCGTTCCCACCTCCATGCGCGCCGCGCCAGCTGTCATCTCGCGCTCCGTGCGCCGTACCTCAGTCAGAGGCGAGTCCAGGTACACAGGGCGAAAGGCCGCCCCGTCCGGTCCCGACTGGCGGTCAGCCGCCGCCGCCGCCGCCGCCGCGCGCCGCAGCCGGTCCCCCGCGTCCGCGTCAGCTTTCCGCCGGTCCTCCGGTCGGCCGGCGCCAGGTCGCCCAGTCAGGGGCGGCCCCAGGCAAGGCGGACGGGCGGCCTGAGCCGACCGATCCAATCCGGGCTCGTCGGTACTCAGCCCAGCTCTAGACGCTGCTGTGTATCCTGGCCGAGCTTCCTCGCTCACGCCACCGCCCCGCCGATCCGCCTGCGGACCCGAACCAGGCCGCCCGGCCAGAGGCGGACCCAGCTGAGGAGCACGAGTGACGTTCCGGCCCGGCTCCGGCCGGTCCCCACCCCGCGCCCCGTCAGGTGTCTGTGCCGGGCTCGCCTCCGCGCCCGCGCTCTCGCCGCGGGCCAGCGGGACAGCTTCTGCCGGTGTCACCATTGCCCGCCCGGGGTCACGTGGCCCCTGCATGTCAGGCGCAGGGGCGCCACCAGATTCCGCTGGTCGGGGAGGCTCCACCGAGACTGAATGAGTTACGCCAAATTGTTACAGCATATGCTCCGCCTCCTCTCTACTTCTGACCCTCGTGAGTCGGTCATTCCTGCTCACAGCAAAAAGCACTTCTCCTCCTCGCGTCAGCACAGTTGACAGCCTCCTAAACCTTCGCTCGTGGAGGAACAGGTTGAACACCTCCTGTCTCCTTGGAGTCAAGTTTTAATTTATGAAAATGTCGTGACCTCTCAGTTTGTATTTGGCCCTGTACACTTGGTCTCTTAGCGAGCCCTGTTCATCCCCTGTGAATCTGACTAGCAAACGATTTCTCGGCAGACGCTTCACATAGACCATTTGTCCAGGCAGGACATCTAGCTCACCCAGTCTGTTGATCAGAGCTGCGACTGCTGCTTCGAGCCTATCATCGCTTTCAGGGATGTGTAGGTCTCGTCCCGCGAATATCAGTTGTGGTGTCCTCCTCAGCTTCTCGGCTTCCTCCCTCTCCTGCTCCAGTTGCGCAACTCTATATTTGATATTTTTCCAGTCATCATACATGTATTTCAGATCCTTTTCCAGAACATGCACTTTTTTGCCGTTGCTGTGATGGATTCGTACGCAAAATTGAGCGATTCTTCAATGCTACCTATTCTTTGATCGAGCGCTATTTTTATCTCCTTTACAGCCTCACCGGTTTTCTTCTCGATGAATGCTTTCAGTTCCTCCACCGCTCCATCTTCCTTCTCCTTCTCCTTCTCCGGTGTTCCCGACTCGTGGGGTCTCTTCCGCTGCTTTGTCATCTCACTGACAGGTGCGCCGTGGTTCACCGCTCACTGCTCTCGCGGAGCCGCCCGCGCGCACGTCCACCCTCCACGGCTGCCCGGCCGCGACTTTTCGTTCTCACGTTCTCGCTCTCAGAGCTAATGTTCTCAGAGCTAATGTTCTCAGAGCTAATGATCTCAGAGCTAATGTTCTCAGAGCTAATGTTCTCAGAGCTAATGTTCTCAGAGCTAATGTTCTAAGAGCTAATGTTCTCAGAGCTAATGTTCTCAGAGCTAATGTTCTCAGAGCTAATGTTCTCAGAGCTAATGTTCTCAGAGCTAATGTTCTCAGAGCTAATGTTCTCAGAGCTAATGTTCTCAGAGCTAATGTTCTCAGAGCTAATGTTCTCAGAGCTAATGTTCTCAGAGCTAATGTTCTCAGAGCTAATGTTCTCAGAGCTAATGTTCTCAGAGCTAATGTTCTCAGAGCTAATGTTCTCAGAGCTAATGTTCTTAGAGCTAATGTTCTCAGAGCTAATGTTCTCAGAGCTAATGTTCTCAGAGCTAATGTTCTCAGAGCTAATGTTCTCAGAGCTAATGTTCTCAGAGCTAATGTTCTCAGAGCTAATGTTCTCAGAGCTAATGTTCTCAGAGCTAATGTTCTCAGAGCTAATGTTCTCAGAGCTAATGTTCTCAGAGCTAATGTTCTCAGAGCTAATGTTCTCAGAACTAATGTTCTCCGAGTTAATGTTCTCAGAGCTAATGTTCTCTCAGAGCTAATGTTCTTCGGGCTGATACTCTCCAGACTAATGTTCTGGATATTTTTCTTCTTCTTCTCCAGGCTTACGAATTTACTTGTGTGGAGAATGTCAATCCTTGAAGCCGAAAATAAAAGCTGATTAAACGATCACAGCCTTCCATTACGATTTCGATTTAATTACCATTTACGAACGATCCCATTACCATTACCGCAATCACACCTCAACTTTAACATCATTAAAAGACACCACCAGATCAACCTGCATCTAAGAAAACACATTTTCCACATCTCCAGAGGTGAAACCTTCAGATTCTACCCCTGAAACCTACGAAGCCAACTGGAACCTTCCAGACCCACCTCGGACCTCACCTGGTGACACTTTCTGTCCGGACCACCACGGCCACCAAGGCCACTAGCCCCGTCACATCCGGCGAGGGCTGCACCAGACAGCTGTAGACCCCCGTGTCCGCCCAGCTGGCGTGCCACACCACGACGTCCAGGTCCTGGCGCTCCATCCGGTTACTGTCCACCCGCCACGGACGGCCGTTCAGCAGCCACCTGATGTCCAGCAGAGAGAACTGCTCCACGGCTGCACGATACGCATCCGTCCGACACCTGGCGGCGACCGGGGAAACTACTCACGGCAACGATCGGGTAACGGAGGAGAATAGGCTACATACTTTTAGATATAGGGAGTATAAAGGCGAGAGCATTTCCCCAGACAGTCTAAAATATCGGAAACCTGTAGGAGGATTTAACAGCGCATTCCATTCAAAAATCCAGAGGCTCGCCACGGAGTCAGATGGCTCAGGGTCAGAAGGTCAAAGTTTAGAAGATCGAAGTTCAGAAGGTCGAAATTCAGAAGGTCAAAGTTCAGAAGGTCCAAGTCAGAAGGCCAAAGCTAAGCAGGCCGACGCTCAGAAGGCCGACGAACATAAGGTCAAGGTATACAGTCCCTTCCCCATTCTTGTAGGCTACCTGAGCACGAACTTCTCTCCTTCGTCCAGATCCAGAGAGACTGGGTCGTTGGCTAGCGTGTACAGCATGCGCATCCTGGTGTCGTCAGAGAATGAGCCGCACTTGTGGTTGTTGCACAGCCCGAACTGCCGGGGAACGTGCCAGCCTGGAACAACAAGCGGCAATACACTAGTGGTGCCAATCAGTACAATCATTTTCGGAACTCCGAATTTGTCCGAAGACCGATTCGGTTTTCGGACAGACATAAGCGTGTTTCTTTGGACATTTCTGGACATCCATTGCCCAAGGATGGCTTGTCGCGAAAATCATTTAGTTACTTTTGTCATTAAACGAATGATACACTTAATGTTTTACATTCCATATCAAACATTTGTACTGCTTTCAGACAGATTTCGGACAAACATTGATTTTCGGACAGTGTTGGACGGACAGCTGACCATGGTCTTGGACTTCGGTCGGACATTGGACAAATATTTTCTGAAACTGGCATCACTAGAATACACACGCAACACGTCACAACACGCGAACATCGCGCGAACATCTGCTACACTTGTCACCGTACAGCAGCGCGGAACTTCGCGAGGATACCTTGTATATATCCCCGCCGGACGCAGGAACAGAAGAAGCTGGCTCTCGCTCGCATACTTCGGGCAGATTATTAGCGGAGTAGTTGTTGGACAAAGTAGGTTTAAACAAAAGCGGAAGCTAAGAAGTAAGACGGAAATATGTGTGTTCTTGGTGAAGCTAAGTACTGTCTGTAAATCTTAAATGACACAGGTCATTATCCACCGCAGCATTCTGAGAGAAGTGTCCCTCAGTCGCTCAGCTTCAGAGCGGCTGAGCTGAATATCAGAAAATATCTGCGACGTCGTACCGGGGCAGTCGTGGCCCCAGAGGGTCGGCTCCGGATTGTTGCAGAGTCGCTGGCGGCTGCCGAAGCCTCCGTCACAGGGAGCACTGCAGTCCCAGGAGGACCACATGCCCCAGCCGCCGTCCCTCGCCACCGGCTGTGACAATGATCACGGTGAAGTCACGTATTTAACTAGCCAAAGAAGACATGGGTTTGCTAAGTTAACGACAATTAGCCAGTTAACTTAAAAACAAACATAACCAGCCATTGCGCCGAGTCAAAGAACAGCAACAAACGAACCTAGCCAAGTTAACCCAACAATCAAACCAACAAATAAATGTACTTACCTGATTTAATTTACTTAACAACCGCATCCCAGTCAAATAACCAGCCAACCATTAAAGCCAGTTAGTCATTTATCTAAAGATAAAACAGACAACCAAGCAGCCATCCAGCCTACCAACGAATGAACCGATAAAAACGGCATCATGCACGCCTGATTGGTCACCTTCACCAGCCCCCCTTCCGCAGTCGTCGCACCTTCATCTCCCCGCAGACATCTCACCTTCAGCTCGTCCTCAGTGGGCGGCTGGCAGTTGTCTCCCACCAGGTCCAGCATCACCTGGGCGCCGCCCCTCGTACCGCCCAGCAGCGAGACGGAGGCGTACTGAACGTCCCCCACGCCAGCGCCGTCAATCAGCCCCTTGAAGATGCACTTGTAGTCATCCTTGTATGGTACCTGAGGCATGTAAGTAGGACGAAAAGTTAGTTTTACGGAGCCTGAGAGGCACACCGGTTGGCCCAGAAGTTATGTTTCTGACGGCACCAGGCACATAAGGCACACAGGTTCGACGACAAGTTATGATTCAGTGTGTCTGTTTCCATCTCATAGGAGGGAGAGTCGCGGTTAGTTCCATTACGTTTTTGCTGGTGTTAACCCTCGCCCGCTAGGGGAAGGGGGGGGGGGGAGAATCTGCCCCTCCTGGATTTTATCATTAACTTAAAAACTATGATAGATATCTACGTGAAACTTTGCGTTCCTTGTGGTACATCACTTTTACGTCTTTTCATAAAATATTGGTCGAGTACTTTGGGAGATAATGACGTTTTAGTGGCGTCATGTCATGCATTTTCGGTGGAAAAGTCGAGTTTTGAAGTAAATTGCACATACAAAACGTCACAAGAAAAGGAATCACATTTTCTTCACATATCTCGGATATTGGACATTTTGAGTTTTTTCACCCCCCCCCCAAAAAACATTTTTTTCGGGAACAAATCCACAAAATCACATTTAAGATATAACAACGGTAATTATACATTGGAGAAAAATTATGGACAATATTAAAACCAAATTTCAAAACAATATCTTTATTTCTGACTGACTTATGGCTACCTAAGTATGAGTAGCTCCTGAAGTCATTTTTTGAAGTTGCTTTTTTTGCTTTTAGTGACCAGATACAGACAAATAAGCGCCACCTTTTTTATTTATGAGACAACACTGCTCTAGAAACATGCCTTTCTTATACAGATTAATAAATTCCAATTTTGACCTTATGTGACCTGACCTTGACCTGAACTTCACCTAAAGGCCATTATATGGGGTCAGTTTGTTAAAATGGCTACTACTAAATGGCTCGAATGCTACGTGTAAAATAACCCGTAAAACATATGTCGCATGAACTTCGTAGACTTCTTGCCAATAGTCACCTTTTGTGATCTGACTTTGACCTTAGCTTAAAATTTCACTTTCGCTTATGCGGGAGATGTATTATACCTCTGAGAGCACTTTGTGCGATACTAGTCGCAATCTATGGCATTTAATGGAAAATATGGTCCATCAACTCAAATAATTCGATTTTGACATTTGACCTGACCGTGACCTGACATGTGACCTTATTTTGAAATGTCGAGTATGCTTTAGATGCGTCTTATTAAGAGCTTTCGATTGCCGCTTTGTGCGTCTTGCTGCGGTTATTGGTTCGGAAGATAACGAAAGGGCGTGTTCGGCTGAATATCCCAGCGGGGCGGGGGTTAATGTAAGGTTATATGCGTTGCCGGGTTGAGGTATCCCAGCGGGGCGGGAGTTAATGTAAGGTTATATGCGTTGCCGGGTTGAGGTATCCCAGCGGGGCGGGGGTTAATGTAAGGTTATATGCGTTGCCGGGTTGAGGTATCCCAGCGGGGCGGGAGTTAATGTAAGGTTATATGCGTTGCCGGGTTGAGGTATCCCAGCGGGGCGGGAGTTAATGTAAGGTTATATGCGTTGCCGGGTTGAGGTATCCCAGCGGGGCGGGAGTTAATGTAAGGTTATATGCGTTGCCGGGTTGAGGTATCCCAGCGGGGCGGGAGTTAATGTAAGGTTATATGCGTTGCCGGGTTGAGGTATCCCAGCGGGGCGGGAGTTAATGTAAGGTTATATGCGTTGCCGGGTTGAGGTATCCCAGCGGGGCGGGAGTTAATGTAAGGTTATATGCGTTGCCGGGTTGAGGTATCCCAGCGGGGCGGGGGTTAATGTAAGGTTATATGCGTTGCCGGGTTGAGGTATCCCATGGGGCGGGAGTTAATGTAAGGTTATATGCGTTGCCGGGTTGAGGTATCCCAGCGGGGCGGGAGTTAATGTAAGGTTATATGCGTTGCCGGGTTGAGGTATCCCAGCGGGGCGGGAGTTAATGTAAGGTTATATGCGTTGCCGGGTTGAGGTATCCCAGCGGGGCGGGGGTTAATGTAAGGTTATATGCGTTGCCGGGTTGAGGTATCCCAGCGGGACGGGAGTTAATGTAAGGTTATATGCGTTGCCGGGTTGAGGTATCCCATGGGGCGGGAGTTAATGTAAGGTTATATGCGTTGCCGGGTTGAGGTATCCCAGCGGGGCGGGAGTTAATGTAAGGTTATATGCGTTGCCGGGTTGAGGTATCCCAGCGGGGCGGGAGTTAATGTAAGGTTATATGCGTTGCCGGGTTGAGGTATCCCAGCGGGGCGGGGGTTAATGTAAGGTTATATGCGTTGCCGGGTTGAGGTATCCCAGCGGGGCGGGGGTTAATGTAAGGTTATATGCGTTGCCGGGTTGAGGTATCCCAGCGGGGCGGTGGTTAATGTAAGGTTATATGCGTTGCCGGGTTGAGGTATCCCAGCGGGGCGGGAGTTAATGTAAGGTTATATGCGTTGCCGGGTTGAGGTATCCCAGCGGGGCGGTGGTTAATGTAAGGTTATATGCGTTGCCGGGTTGAGGTATCTCAGCGGGACGGGAGTTAATGTAAGGTTATATGCGTTGCCGGGTTGAGGTATCCCAGCGGGGCGGGGGTTAATGTAAGGTTATATGCGTTGCCGGGTTGAGGTATCCCAGCGGGACGGGAGTTAATGTAAGGTTATATGCGTTGCCGGGTTGAGGTATCCCATGGGGCGGGAGTTAATGTAAGGTTATATGCGTTGCCGGGTTGAGGTATCCCAGCGGGGCGGGAGTTAATGTAAGGTTATATGCGTTGCCGGGTTGAGGTATCCCAGCGGGGCGGGAGTTAATGTAAGGTTATATGCGTTGCCGGGTTGAGGTATCCCAGCGGGACGGGAGTTAATGTAAGGTTATATGCGTTGCCGGGTTGAGGTATCCCAGCGGGGCGGGAGTTAATGTAAGGTTATATGCGTTGCCGGGTTGAGGTATCCCAGCGGGGCGGGAGTTAATGTAAGGTTATATGCGTTGCCGGGTTGAGGTATCCCAGCGGGACGGGAGTTAATGTAAGGTTATATGCGTTGCCGGGTTGAGGTATCCCAGCGGGGCGGGAGTTAATGTAAGGTTATATGCGTTGCCGGGTTGAGGTATCCCAGCGGGGCGGGGGTTAATGTAAGGTTATATGCGTTGCCGGGTTGAGGTATCCCAGCGGGGCGGGGGTTAATGTAAGGTTATATGCGTTGCCGGGTTGAGGTATCCCAGCGGGGCGGTGGTTAATGTAAGGTTATATGCGTTGCCGGGTTGAGGTATCCCAGCGGGGCGGTGGTTAATGTAAGGTTATATGCGTTGCCGGGTTGAGGTATCCCAGCGGGACGGGAGTTAATGTAAGGTTATATGCGTTGCCGGGTTGAGGTATCCCAGCGGGGCGGGAGTTAATGTAAGGTTATATGCGTTGCCGGGTTGAGGTATCCCAGCGGGGCGGGAGTTAATGTAAGGTTATATGCGTTGCCGGGTTGAGGTATCCCAGCGGGACGGGAGTTAATGTAAGGTTATATGTGTTGCCGGGTTGAGGTATCCCATGGGGCGGGAGTTAATGTAAGGTTATATGCGTTGCCGGGTTGAGGTATCCCAGCGGGGCGGGAGTTAATGTAAGGTTATATGCGTTGCCGGGTTGAGGTATCCCAGCGGGGCGGGAGTTAATGTAAGGTTATATGCGTTGCCGGGTTGAGGTATCCCAGCGGGGCGGGAGTTAATGTAAGGTTATATGCGTTGCCGGGTTGAGGTATCCCATGGGGCGGGAGTTAATGTAAGGTTATATGCGTTGCCGGGTTGAGGTATCCCAGCGGGGCGGGAGTTAATGTAAGGTTATATGCGTTGCCGGGTTGAGGTATCCCAGCGGGGCGGGAGTTAATGTAAGGTTATATGCGTTGCCGGGTTGAGGTATCCCAGCGGGGCGGGAGATAATGTAAGGTTATATGCGTTGCCGGGTTGAGGTATCCCAGCGGGGCGGGAGTTAATGTAAGGTTATATGCGTTGCCGGGTTGAGGTATCCCAGCGGGGCGGGAGTTAATGTAAGGTTATATGCGTTGCCGGGTTGAGGTATCCCAGCGGGGCGGGAGTTAATGTAAGGTTATATGCGTTGCCGGGTTGAGGTATCCCAGCGGGGCGGGAGTTAATGTAAGGTTATATGCGTTGCCGGGTTGAGGTATCCAGCGGGGCGGGAGTTAATGTAAGGTTATATGCGTTGCCGGGTTGAGGTATCCCAGCGGGACGGGAGTTAATGTAAGGTTATATGCGTTGCCGGGTTGAGGCATCCCAGCGGGGCGGGAGTTAATGTAAGGTTATATGCGTTGCCGGGTTGAGGTATAGAGACATTCCTGATTCCTGGTTGTCTTCAGTTGGTGAAATGGATACAAAGTTAATTACGTGCTACATCCGACACCGAAAACACCAGGAATTATGGGTCTTGGCTCAGCCAATAGAAGTTATATTTCCTGATGCCCCTGATGATAAGCCCTTGATGATATGGGTCGGAAGTCGTACCACAGCCTGATATTTGTCCAGCTGCCCGCATTGCAATAGAACAGCTACAAGTCAAATCAATTGTAAAATCAAGAACAAGTAGTCGGTTTAACAAATTAAAACGTGCATTGCTCAGCTGACGAAGCAGCTGATGAAGGTGATTGACTAAAATGCAGCCATCTCTCAAGATCATGTTTAACCCGGCATTGACTGGGGTGGGGTCTCAGCAGAACACCATTGACGGGGGGGGGGGGCGTTAAACGCCCCCTGGTTATCTTCCGAACCAATGATCGCAGCGAGACGCGCTAGGCGACAATCAAAAGTTCTCAAATGAGACGAATCTAAAGCATACTCACAAATGTCAACGTGGGGTCAAATGTCAGGTCACGGTCAGGTCAAAGGTCAACATCGACGTATTTAAATTTATGGGCCATACTTTCCATCCAAAGGTTTCTATTACGGCCATGATCACGCAAAGTGCTACCAAAGGTATGATACATATCCCGCATGAGCTAAAGTGAGATTGTTGGCCAAGGTCAAGGTCAAGGTCAGGTCACAATGATCACTATGCGCAAAATATATACGAAAGTCATGCAACACATGTTCGATGGGTTATTTTCCACGTAGAATTCGATAGTGATAGTCATTTTAACACATGGCTTAATTTACGTGAAGTTAATGTCAAGTTCAGGTCAAGTAGTTCAGGTCACTGAAGGTCAAAATGCTAAATTGATCAATCTAAATAAAAAGGCGTGTTTCTAGCAGACTTGTCAATGATTCATATTTGTCATAAGTCGATTCACAGTGTTTCACGGACCATAATGAATGATTCAATCATGATTCAATCACTCAACATTACCATAATGAATGATTCAATCATGATTCAATCAATCAACATTACCATAATGAATGGTTCAATCATGATTCAATCACTCAACATTACCATAATTAATGATTCAATCATGATTCAATCACTCAACATTACCATAATGAATGATTCAATCTTGATTCAATCACTCAACATTAAAGGGAAGTGTCGACTCCTTTCTCTAACTCCTTTGACTTTGAATGTGCGACTCTAATATTTTATGAGCTTGATAGGGAGGTCATGCTCTACCTGTGTGCCAATTTGCACGCACATCAGAATAGTCTGCTGTTTGACCTTAAACATATGACCTGCTCTAAATCCTTTGATTTTGAATGTACGACTCTAAGATTTCATGAGGTAATTAGGAGGTTATGTTCTACCAGTGTGCTAATTTTCATGCAAATCGGAATAGTCCGCTGTTTGACCTTAAACCTATCTGACCTGTTCTAACTCCTTTGATTTTGAATGTGCGACTCTAAGATTTTACCAGAATGATCACTAGATCGTGCTCTATCTGTGTACCAATTTTGAAGCCAATCCAAATAGTCGGCGAATGTTTTTCCGAATGTGAATGTGAATATGAGCCAATTGGACACGCGTGTTGTTTATTTTGATTATAAAATGATATTTATAATATTTATTATAATTGCAAATTCCAAGTTCCAAAAGCATTAATGACTTTACGTTTCAATTTTTTAAGCGAATAGAACATTTATTTTTATTTTGCATTCTGTTTTATTTTATATAAAGCATGATGTGGAATAAAGCGGCGCCGATGCGACAGTGATATTTGGGACATGCGGAGGTCATGCAAATGTTTGTTTATGATTTAGTTTTTGATATGGTATAGCCTAGAAATTAGGAAAAGGTGGGTACCTTTTGATAACTTTTCGTGTGAAAAAGGTGTGCGTGTACTGTGTGGTTTATGAACCAAAGTATGAGTTAGTTACCTTTTCTAAGTATTTAGGTACCTACCCCTAACCCTACCAGTTCCAAGGTATTCACCTAGTTAGGGCTGATTGAACAGTGGCTTTGTGCCCACTGGAGTCGGACACAAAGCCTCACTTTCTTTACGCATAGATGAATTACAGGCTACAGCTCAGGACACAGAGCTCATATAATTGGCCATTAAGTGCCTGGTTTGTCCACAGGGCACAGATGAATGCTGGGCCGCTGGCATAATTTGTGGACAGTTTATGCTGTTCGACCAAAAAAGAATGATTCTTTGAGCAATGAATGATTCAATCAGCCTATTTTCTCTGTATGAATGATTCAATCAGTGACTCACAACAGGTTTGCGCATGAGGTGAATCGATTCATGAGTCATTCATTTGAAATAAGAATGATTCAATCAAAAGTAGTCGATTCACATTGAATCGTTGACAAGTCTGGTTTCTAGACCAGTTTTGTCTCAGAAATACAGTAGTGGCATTTATGTGTCTGTATCTGGTCAACATAGGCCAAAAAAAAACGCATGTTCAAAATATGACGTCACGAGTTACCACTACTTTAGATGCCATACGCCAGTCAAAAATAGTTATGTCATTCTGAAATTTTGTATGGTAGTTTCCCATATGTGGTTCCCTGACATATATTCTGTTTTTTTTTATATCTTTGAAAAATTTGGTTTTATGGGCATTTTCCCCCCAATTTTATTTCTTATTTTGTTGGGTCAAAAACCAACATTTTGACAAATCCGAGATAGCCATCTTGCAGTCCTTGCCATTTGATATCTTGGGACATTTTTGGAATGCATTTTTCTGAAAATATGGCATTTGTATGGTCTGTTAATATTGAGCTGATTTTGATGTTAAACTTTTGTGTAGTGACGTCACTACATTCGCTATAACTCGAATTTGTTCGACGAAATTGCTTTATTTTTTCACAAAAGACGTACAATCAATGCAGAAGAAGGTATCCGAAGTTCACGTTAATAGCGCTATTGGTTTTTGAGCTATTACGAAAATTAGTCAGGGGGCGTTAACCCCCCCCCCCCCCTTCCCCCCAGTCAATGGCGGGTTAAGAGATGTCCCGATGTCAGGCGTCTCCGGTCCTGCGGACTAGCAGCGATTCGCTCATCTATTTTGCCCGCGCTTTGAACCAGAGTAGCTTTGAACAGCTCTGGATGTCTGCCTGCCAACTGGCGGCGGTGGAGCGGACTCAGGACCGGACACACACCGGAGACAGGCCAGTCGGCGGCAGCGGCACTCTTTAGGAGCAGGCTGCAGCTGTCTGCGATGGAATTTAACCTGGCCATCACACCGACAGTATGTGCCTGGAGCTGGTGTCGAAACTGCCTCGTCTCTGTTTGGCAGCGCTTCATTGGAATGTTGCTGGGTTAGACGTCATTAATTCTTGCCGAGGTTAATCATACATAATTAATAATGAATGACTGAATGAATGAATGACTGGATGAACGCTGAATGGCCGAACACGCTCATCATTGCGCATCCCACCGCCCCTGTGTCTTGACACTGCACGTCGTTGAACTGTTCTCTAGATTGCGTGAAAATGGCATCCATCTATACTCGTTGAAACTGGGCGCAAGATCCATCATACATCAAGACCTCAGCTATTTATATCCATGTCTATCTCTTGAACATAAATGAAAAAAAGTCATACAACACAACTCTGTATAATAGCGCACATGCCCTGGACCCACCTCAACATGCAGCTTGGCGACGGGCTTCTGTCCGCTGAGCTCCGTGATGACTCTGATCACAAACCGGTGCCATTCTCGATCCGCCGTGTCCTTCACGAACACCACCGGCCCAAAGCTGAACCAGAAGCCATTCTCGACGCCGTAGTCCCGCGAGAGACTCGCCTGCTCCTGCAGGTAGGCCAGATCGCGGCTCGGACGGTGCTGTACCACGGCCAGCGCGAATTCGCCTCCAGGCGGAGGGTTGTATACGGGCAGAAAGCCGTCCAGCTCACTGCGTCGGCGGTGGGTGAAGATGGCGTCGTACACCTGTCGGTATGGAGGCAGCCATGTTGGAAGCTGTAGGGTGGAGAGGTGAGGACAGCTTGGGTGAAGATGACGTCTTACACCTGTCGATATGGAGGGGACCATGTCGGAAGATGGAGGGTGAAGCCATTCCTCGGTGTAAGTTTGTATTAATCAATTATAGGTAATGATTAGGGTAACTGCTAGAGAATGTGACAATTGTACATACCAGTAGCTGAAAGGCTACCTGAAGCAAGGCATACAGATAATCCATATTCGATTTCCTCAAGAAGATGCTCAAGTATCCTGCACGCCCGTATCCGTCTGGACCCGTCAGTACAGCTGTAGGTATAGCCGTCAGTACAGCTGTAGGTATAGCCGTCAGTACAGCTGTAGGTATAGCCGTCAGTACAGCTGTAGGTATAGCCGTCATTTGAGCCGAGTACCTTCTTAGTACATGTCTACCGGTCTCATTAGCAATGTATTGCTTTTCTTGGAATTAGACAGAGTTCCATCGATGGTGGGTATAACCATCTCCCATGGATGTACGCGGAGACACCAACACGCATACTGCAATGCTGGAGATAGGTGACGTTCCAAATGTCCTAGTCACTCTCCGCTTTTTTTTTTGCTTAAAGAATGCGAGTAACGGTCAATATATAGCGATTGTATCCATTACATTACTTAATGTCTCGATGAGTAACGGTAACTCCCTACTGATCTGACGTTAGCTGCGCGCGCAGTCACGACCTGACCTGGAGGCCGTGACCTGACCTGGAAGCCGTTCTCTTTTCCGTTGGCCATCTCTGCCAGCCGAAGCACGAAGCCGGACTTGACATCGGTCTGCCTCTGTAGGAACCGTATGGAGAAATCGAAAATGGCCTCCCTGGCGCCGCCCTCCAGCGTCCGCTGGCGGTTCAGCGAAAACGAGACCGGCGGATACTGCGGATGGAGGAGAACGATGGTCGGCTCTCTGCTGGCTGCTCCTCCGTACAGGCTGAATGCTCGGCGGTGGCTGTATTGTCTATATGTCCTCCGTGAGCTTACTCGTGTCATTAGCCGGTGCGGTTCCAGTCACCGCCGGGTCAGTCACATCTGTCGCGCGGGTCACCGCCGGGTCAGTCACATCTGTCGCGCGGGTCACTGCCGGGTCAGTCACATCTGTCACGCGGGTCACTGCCGGGCCAGTCACATCTGTCGCGCGGGTCACCGCCGGGTCAGTCACATCTGTCGCGCGGGTCACCGCCGGGTCAGTCACATCTGTCGCGCGGGTCACCGCCGGGTCAGTCACATCTGTCGCGCGGGTCACTGCCGGGTCAGTCACATCTGTCGCGCGGGTCACCGCCGGGTCAGTCATATCTGTCGCGCGGGTCACTGCCGGGTCAGTCACATCTGTCGCGCGGGTCACCGCCGGGTCAGTCACATCTGTCGCGCGGGTCACTGCCGGGTCAGTCACATCTGTCGCGCGGGTCACCGCCGGGTCAGTCACATCTGTCGCGCGTGTCACCGCCGGGCCAGTCACATCTGTCGCGCGGGTCACCGCCGGGTCAGTCACACTTGTCGCGTAAAACACCGCCGGGTCAGTCACATCTGTCGCGCGGGTCACCGCCGGGTCAGTCACATCTGTCGCGCGGGTCACTGCCGGGCCAGTCACATCTGTCGCGCGGGTCACCGCCGGGCCAGTCACATCTGTCGCGCGGGTCACCGCCGGGTCAGTCACATCTGTCGCGCGGGTCACCGCCGGGCCAGTCACATCTGTCGCGCGGGTCACCGCCGGGTCAGTCACACTTGTCGCGGAAAACACCGCCGGGTCAGTCACATCTGTCGCGCGGGTCACTGCCGGGTCAGTCACATCTGTCGCGCGGGTCACTGCCGGGCCAGTCACATCTGTGACTGGTTTAATTTATGTTTAATAAACTTGGTGATGATGATGATGATGATCTGTCGCGCGGGTCACTGCCGGGCCAGTCACATCTGCCGCGCGGGTCACTGCCGGGCCAGTCACATCTGTCGCGCGGGTCACCGCCGGGTCAGTCACATCTGTCGCGCGGGTCACCGCCGGGTCAGTCACATCTGTCGCGCACAAAACACCGCCGGGTCAGTCACATCTGTCGCGCGGGTCACCGCCGGGTCAGTCACATCTGTCGCGCGGGTCACCGCCGGGTCAGTCACATCTGTCGCGCGGGTCACCGCCGGGTCAGTCACATCTGTCGCGCGGGTCACTGCCGGGTCAGTCACATCTGTCGCGCGGGTCACCGCCGGGTCAGTCACATCTGTCGCGCGGGTCACCGCCGGGTCAGTCACATCTGTCGCGCGGGTCACCGCCGGGTCAGTCACATCTGTCGCGCGGGTCACTGCCGGGTCAGTCACATCTGTCGCGCGGGTCACCGCCGGGTCAGTCACATCTGTCGCGCGGGTCACTGCCGGGTCAGTCACATCTGTCGCGCGGGTCACCGCCGGGTCAGTCACATCTGTCGCGCGGGTCACTGCCGGGTCAGTCACATCTGTCGCGCGGGTCAGCCGCCGGGTCAGTCGCATCTGTCGCGCGTGTCACCGCCGGGCCAGTCACATCTGTCGCGCGGGTCACCGCCGGGTCAGTCACACTTGTCGCGCAAAACACCGCCGGGTCAGTCACATCTGTCGCGCGGGTCACCGCCGGGTCAGTCACATCTGTCGCGCGGGTCACTGCCGGGCCAGTCACATCTGTCGCGCGGGTCACCGCCGGGCCAGTCACATCTGTCGCGCGGGTCACCGCCGGGTCAGTCACATCTGTCGCGCGGGTCACCGCCGGGCCAGTCACATCTGTCGCGCGGGTCACCGCCGGGTCAGTCACACTTGTCGCGGAAAACACCGCCGGGTCAGTCACATCTGTCGCGCGGGTCACTGCCGGGTCAGTCACATCTGTCGCGCGGGTCACTCCCGGGCCAGTCACATCTGTGACTGGTTTAATTTATGTTTAATAAACTTGGTGATGATGATGATGATGATCTGTCGCGCGGGTCACTGCCGGGCCAGTCACATCTGCCGGGCGGGTCACTGCCGGGCCAGTCACATCTGTCGCGCGGGTCACCGCCGGGTCAGTCACATCTGTCGCGCGGGTCACCGCCGGGTCAGTCACATCTGTCGCGCACAAAACACCGCCGGGTCAGTCACATCTGTCGCGCGGGTCACTGCCGGGCCAGTCACATCTGTCGCGCGGGTCACCGCCGGGATGTCACATCTGTCGCGCGGGTCACCGCCGGGTCAGTCACATCTGTCGCGCAAAACACCGCCGGGTCAGTCACATCTGTCGCGCGGGTCACTGCCGGGCCAGTCACATCTGTCGCACGGGTCACTGCCGGGTCAGTTACATCTGTCGCGCGGGTCACCGCCGGGCCAGTCGCATCTGTCGCGCGGGTCACTGCCGGGTCAGTCACATCTGTCGCGCGGGTCACCGCCGGATCAGTCACATCTGTCGCGCGGGTCATCGCCGGGCCAGTCACATCTGTCGCGCGGGTCACCGCCGGTCAGTCACATCTGTCGCGCGGGTCACCGCCGGGTCAGTCACATCTGTCGCGCGGGTCACTGCCGGGCCAGTCACATCTGTCGCGCGGGTCACCGCCGGGCCAGTCACATCTGTCGCGCGGGTCACCGCCAGGTCAGTCACATCTGTAGCGCGGGTCACCGCCGGGCCAGTCACATCTGTCGCGCGGGTCACCGCCGGGTCAGTCACACTTGTCGCGCAAAACACCGCCAGGTCAGTCACATCTGTCGCGCGGGTCACTGCCGGGTCAGTCACATCTGTCGCGCGGGTCACTGCCGGGTCAGTCACATTTGTCGCGCAAAACACCGCCGGGTCAGTCACATCTGTCGCGCGGGTCACTGCCGGGCCAGTCACATCTGTCGCGCGGGTCACCGCCGGGTCAGTCACATCTGTCGCGCGGCTCACCGCCGGGTCAGTCACATCTGTCGCGCAAAACACCGCCGGGTCAGTCACATCTGTCGCGCGGGTCACTGCCGGGCCAGTCACATCTGTCGCGCGGGTCACCGCCGGGTCAGTCACTACTGTCGGGGTCAGTCACATCTGTCGCGCAAAACACCGCCGGGTCAGTCACATCTGTCGCGCGGGTCACTGCCGGGCCAGTCACATCTGTCGCGCGGGTCACCGCCGGGTCAGTCACATCTGTCGCGCGGGGCGGTGTTACTGACACAGGGCCTATTTTAACATGTTAACTGGGAGGGGCCAAATCCCCCCCCCCCCCCCAGTGAGCCTTTTGCCCCCCCCCCCCCAGTCAAGAAATGTTGCCCACCCTGATTTCAGTATTTCCATGTCATTTTTCGCTTGATAGGTATTCATTTAAAATAGAATATGTTTACCTGGTGATAAATGTATACAAATCCAATGCAAATGTCATGATATTCTTACGTTTTAGTATTTACCAGCCAAAATAAGTATCTTTACATTATTTCCGGAATATCTTGAATTTCAATATCCTTTGAACATCACACATTGGCGGCAGAGTGGGGGAGAGGGGGGTGGTTGGATCAGGAACGTCGCCACACAATTTGGAGTGGGTGGGGGCAACTGCTGAGCTGATTGTGTTCAAATTTAGAGTGCGGTTAGGGATCTCTCAGCCGCCACATTCTCACAAGTCATGGGTGGGGTGCTTCTGCACGTGCGCACGTGCGCACCACGTATTTGTATCTCAGAAACTACTTTCCTGATCGAGTTGAAATTCACCATACATTTCCTTTGTGTTCGCTCGATCATCGCCAACTACGGCGCCTTACTGGTTCGGTAAAAAAAAGTTATGGAAGAAAAATGACGTATGACCTCAGGGTGAATAGATTTTACCTCGTGGAGGTCACAGGATACAAATACCACATGGATCTTTGCATTGGTGGATCCAGAACCGGTGGTTGGGGGGGGGGGGGAATTCCAAAAAGTCTCACACAATTATGAAAACGCATCGGATTTGGCTTGCGTATGCATTGATAGCTGATTTAACCCGCGCCGTGCCGGGGGGGGGGGGGTAGGGGGGGGGGGGGGCGTTTAGACGCCCCCCTCCCTCAGGTTTTTCAAGGATAGCGGGAAAACGGCGGCGCGCAGCGCCACCGTTTTTAGCATAGCTGTTCGGGCATCAATTGTCCACATTATGTTAAAAAATACCTCGGATCATCTCAGGTCAGGTCACCAGACCAGGTCACGTGACCCCAGCTCCAAAAAAAGCTTGTGGTCACACCATAGCCACAGTTTTTGGCCGATCGACATTGTACTTACAGATTTTCATAAGGTCCTAGGTACCTACAATCCGTATATCTCGGATGTTTGATATCAGTGACCTAAGGTCGGGTCAATTTCGTGACCTACCCATTATAAGTCAATGGGGAAATATTCAAATGCTTCCTATTCTGAGGATACGCACGATATCAGCCCAATTCTTTCTAGATCATGTTATCATAGATTTTTTTGAAGACACAGGTGAATTTTTTGTTCAGTAACCCCTACAGGGTCACCCGGGGTCATCCGAGGTCACCAACACTTTTTTGCCAATAACTCTCGACAAAACAAAGATAGAGAAGTGAAACTGCCACCAATGTGTTTGTCTCGTCAAGGCACGTCTCCCAATGTCCAACATGATCTAATTGGGTCACCACTTGACTTTGACCTGAGGTCAAATATCTAGATTGACCTAACCTTGTCACCATGAATATGATTCGAAGCGCCTTGGCGAGACAAACACGATGACGTCAAAATTATTTCCTTATCATATTCAGGTAAAAAGTAATTTGTGAAAACTCTTTTGCTAAAAAATAGTTTTTTTTTAACATTTGATGAGCCTAGGCTATTGATCTGAACTGAAATCTGAGGACACGTGGCGATCCGTGTCGATTGCATGTTTCAAGAGCTTTCCATTGCTTGTTTCCGTTTGTTTCTAGCTAGCATAGTTCCTGTGATATCTGGAGGTTTCTGGAGCGAAGTCCCTAAAGATGGAAAATTTGAACTTTGATGACTTCTGGTGACCTCAATATTGACCTGTTAAGAAAATGCCGAAATAGATTCAACATACTTTTGGACAAGCTTTCGAACGATGTTTTCGGGCTTGGTCCCATAGGGTCCATAGGGTCCCATAGGAGCCGAGTTCAAGGGGGGCGTCGAAACGCCCCCCCCCCCCCCCACCCCTATGATCTCGAAAACAACACAACGTAACGACAAGCAGAAAACGGTGTTAGATAGGTCAAGACAAGCTCTATCGAAAGTTTATCGGAATTTTTGTTTTAGGTCAGGTCAATATTGAGGTCACCAGAGGTGATTAAAGGTCAGATTTGACAGTTTTAGGACTTCGCTCCAGAAATCCCCAGATATCACATGAACTATGATAGCTAGGAACAAACGGAAAATTAATGGAAAGCTCTTGCAAAAGTTAAATCAGCAGGGGTGTGCTCATATTTTAGCTCAGGTCAATAGTTTAGGCTCCAGAGGTCATCAAATGTCAAAACAGTTATTTTTTGGCAAAACTGTTTTTAACGAATAACTTTTTACCTAATAAAGATAAAGCATTACCTTTGACACCATCATGTTTGTCTCGTCAAGGCGCTTTGAATCATGTTAATGTTGACTAGGTTAGGTCAACTGAGAAATTTGATCTCAGGTCAAGGTCAACTTGTACTTGTACTTATAGTACGGGACTATAAGGAGGACTAGATGCCTGTCTTGCCCGCTCTTTACATCTCTTGGTTGTTGTTATGCCTCAGTGGATAATTCAAAAGGGTACGCTTTCCTTGACCATATGTGGCTTCAGTGTTGTATCGCCTATCCGGGCGCATCGTACATGATGTCCGCCCAGTAGTGGTCCAGGCGGTTCTTGAATTGGTTCGTCGTGGCTGATGAAACGACGTGTTCCGGAAGTGCGTTCCAGTCGCTCACTGCTCTGATAGACCAGAAGTTCCCTCTCACTCTGGTCTGCCCTTGCGGTTTGGCAACCTTCAGGGAGTGTCCTCGTGTGATTGCCGACGGCGGGTCCTGGAAAAACTTCTGCTTATCGAGTTCGATGCGGCCGTTCATCAGCTGGTGGATCAGAATGAGGTCGCCGCGCCGTCTTCTGTACTGCAGAGATGACAGGCGCAGGGCTCTCAACCGGTCCTCGTACGGAAGCAGTCTGATTGGTCGAACAAGCTTGGTCGCCCTCCGTTGTACTCGTTCCACCAGTCGTACGTCTTCAGCGGTTGAACGGGCCCCAGACAGCGTTCCCATATTCGAGCAGCGGTCTGACCAGGGTCTTACAGAGCAGCGGGAGCGTCTGCTGGTCGATGTGCTCAAACGAGCGCCGGATTGTGCCGAGGGACCCTGTTTCCCTTTGCGATCGTCGCCGCCGCCTGCATACGGAACTTCAGCGAGGTGTCCACGGCGACTCCCAAGTCCTTCTCGTCCTCCACTTGCTCTAACTGGCCTCCAAACATGGAGTAGGTTTGGCGAACGTTCCCTCGGTCCAAGATGCATCGTCTTGCACTTGGTCATGTTAAATGGCATCTGCCACACTCCAGACCATTTACCGACTGCGTCGAGGTCCTGCTGAAGCAAGTTAAGTCAAGACCCAATTAGGTCATGTTGCATATTGGGAGACGTGTCCTCGACGAGACAAACACATTGGTACCATTTTCACTTCTCTATATTAATTATGTCGATAGTTATTGACAAAACAGTGTTGGCGATCACGAAATTGACCTGACCTTAGGTCGCCGATATAACAAAAATCCGAGATGAACAAATTGTAGGTATCTATCATCTTATTAAATCCGGCAAGATTGAATCCGATTGCCTAAAACTGTGGCTGCGGTACTACCGCAAACGTTTTGGAGGTGGGTCATCACGTGACCTGGTCTGGTGACCTGACCTGAGATGACCCAAGATCAAGAATTTGACATAATGCGGGTAGTTCATTTCGAAACAGGTATGCACAAAAACGGTGGCGCGCAGCGCCGCCATTTTTGCGCTATCTGCGAAAAAACGGAGG